>SWKW01000163.1:0-73204 GCA_011058865.1 Didymella keratinophila | reverse complement strand
TATAGCAGAGAATGTTTGTGCAGGCTTTAGAGGTGCTAGGCTAGTCCTGTATAACCTAGAGGTAGTGTTATTAAAGCTTAATGTGCGCCTGCGTATGCTAACACTACTAAAACCTAGTAATATTGCCTAGGAGCTAAAGACACTACGTAATACTTATAAAGTAGAGGAGCAGTTAACTCTAATTTAAAAGCAGATTTAAATCTATTAAGGGTCTCTAGCAAGTTTGTTAGATAAATAAGTTAGACAGTTAAGTAAGGGTGCTTAGTAGATAGCATATAATATAGTATTGCTGCAGGAGGAACAGGCATACATGTAAACTGCTATTAAGGAGCTTATAAAGTGTAAGACTTATAAGTAATATTATATACGCGCAGAGGAGACGCTTACAGTTAGTAAGGTAGTTAACTTAATTACTAAAAAGGAAGGTAACGTGTTTCACAAGCGAGCGCCGCACCCAACCGAGCGCCGCACTCTCGCTGCCAGAACGCCAGCACAACAACAACGCGTAATGTCTCAACCACAACAAGCGCCTGCACTCTATACTGAAGCTGATGTACAGCTTGCTATATCTGATATCTTAAGGAACTAAATTCAAAGTATCTGACGCGCTGAGAAAGTCTACAAAGTGCCTGAACGAACAATCTGACGCCGACGTGACGGAACACGCTCTTGACGCGACTGCGAGCCGAATAGGAAGCGCCTTACAAAGCTAGAAGAGGAGGCAGTTATACTACATATACTTGAGGAGTCTGATTGTGGACTACCCTCCTTAAAGGCAGATGTACGAGAAATGGCAGATAAACTGCTAAGAGAGCGTGGCGCAAAGCCTGTTAGCAAGAACTAGGTTAACAACTTTATAACGCGCACACCAGATCTATAGAAGCGATAGACCCGCCTATATGATCGCCAGCAAGCTGCCTGCGAGGACCTGGCGGTTATCTAGCCCTAGTTCACACTTATTTAGTCTACAAAGGCGAAGTACAGTATTGCAGACAAGGATACGTACAACTTTAATAAGTCTAGCTTCCTAATAGGCAAGATCTTATTGTAACTAGTAGTAACAGGCTTAGAGAAGCCTAGGAAGCGGAAGAAACTCCAGCCTAGCAATTGCGAGTAGGTTACCCTGGTATAAGGCGTCAGGGCGATGGGGAAGGTAATCCTACTGTTCCTTGTCCTTACTAGCAAGGTTCTTATCTCTAACTAGTTTACTAGAGACCTCCTACAGGACTGGGTTATTGATGTTAGTCCTACTGGCTAGACTAATAATAATCTAGCGCTTGCCTAGCTTAAACACTTTAACTCGCATGCGAAGCTAGTTAGGGTGTACTAGCTACTTATTATTAACAGCTATAAGAGCTACTGCTCAGCAGAATTCTAGGATTGCTGCAAAGAGAAGAAGATAATTACTCTCTGTATACTAGCACACTTGTTGCACTTGTTGCAGCCACTTAACATCGCCTGCTTCTCGCCACTAAAGCGCACGTATAGCAACAAGATCTCGGCCTTAGCACGCAGTTGCATCTCCTATATTAACAAGGAAACCTTCCTACTAGCCTTTAAAGCAGCTTTTAAGAAGGCGTTTACAGTAGAGAATGTTTGCGCAGGCTTTAGAGGTGCTAGGCTAGTCCTACACAACCTAGAGGTGGTGTTATTAAAGCTTAATGTGCGCCTGCGCACGCTAATGCTACTAAAACCCAGCGACGTTGCCTAGGAGCTGAAGACACCACGCAACGCTTACAAAGTAGAGGAGCAGTTAACTCTAATTTAAAAGCGGATTTAAATCTATTAAGGGTCCCTAGCAAGCTTGTTAGATAAGCAGGTTAAACAGTTAAGTAAGGGTGCTTAGCAGATAGCGCATAATATAGTGTTGCTGCAGGAGGAAGTAGGCCGCCTTTAAGACGCTGTAGAAGCGTCTACTAAGCGCAAGACCTGTAAGCAACGCTATATACGCGCAGAGGAGACTCTTATAATTAGAGAGGTAGCTAACTTAATTACTAAAAAGGAGGCTAGGGGTTGTAGTAAGGGCAAGACGCCTGCGAAGAGGGTGCGCGCAGGGCGACGCTGCGGTCGTTGCAGTGAAATTGGACACAACTCCTGCACCTGTAAGGTAGAAATAGAGGACGCAGATAATAGCGAAGCTTCTGAATAATACTATCTAGGCCTGCAAGCAATTATTTATTGGTGTTGTGTTGTGGTATAGCACTGCGCAGGCGTTCTGCTGTCGAAAGTGCGGCGCTCGGTTGGGTGCGGCGCTCGCTTGTGAAACACGTTAAGGGTTATAGTGCAGGCAAGATACCTGCAAAGAGGGTGCATATTAGGCAACGCTGCAGGCGTTATAGGGAGATTAGACACAATTCCTGCACTTATAAGGTAGAAATAGAGGACGCAGATAATAGTAAATCTTCTAAATAATATTATTACTCTATCTAACCTATAATTTGTTTGTGTAGTGTTGCGCAACGTTGCTGCGAAGGCGTGTTGCTAGTGTTAAGTAGCCCGCTCGCTTAGGTGGCCTGCTCGCTTGTGAACCACGTTATATAGAATCTTGAACTTATACTAGCTAAGTATCTCTAACTAATAAACTTGTTGTCTGTTTAGAACCTTAGTAGTTGTAAAATGTACTAAGTTCTTGTAATCTGTGTAGATAGTAAGTTTAGAGCAGCTTTCTGCGTAAACTCTCTAGTGCTGTAGCGTATTAACAATAGCTATGAGTTCCTTGTTGTGCATATTGTAGCGTTCTTCTAGTGCTGTAAACTTTCTTAAATAGTAGGCAATTAGATGCTATTTTCTATCTTTTTCTTGTGTAATGTAAGCTCCTAGTACTAAATCTAAGGCATCTATTTTAAGGCGTATTAGTTTGCTACTCTTAAACATAATTAATGTAGGTAGCTTAATATATGCTTGTTTAAGCGCTTAAAAGGCGTCTTCCTGTGCTAGTTCTTATTTAAACAGTGTGTCCTTCTATATAAGTTTTATAAGTAGTAAGGCCTTTGTAGAGTAGTCCTTAATAAAGCGTTAGTTAAAGTTAATAAACCCTAGGAATTCCTAGATCCCTTTAACTAATTTAGGTGTTAGCTAATCTTTTACAACCTAGATCTTCTTATTACTTATTTTAACTCTATATCTTCCTATAACATAGCTAAGGAATTTAACTTCTTCCTTGTGCTATTTATACTTCTCTAGCTTTAGCCTAAGGTCTGCTCTTGCTAAGCAGTCTAACACTTATCCTATATAGACCTTGTGTTCTTCTAGTGTCTAACTGTATACTAGGATATTATTAGGGTATGCTACTACAGTTATGTCTAGATACTCTTGTAGTATGTTGTTAATTAACGCCTAGTATACTACTAGTGTATTAGTTAGCCTAAATAGCATAACTATATACTTAAAGTAACTGTAATAGGTTCTAAACACTGTCTTCTATTTCTTACCTTTCTTTATGTGTATAAGGTTGTACGCTCTGCGTAAGTTAAGTGTAGTAAAGAACTTTGCTCCTGCAAGTCTATCTTGTAACTCTAATATGTTAGGCAGTAGATAACAACTTTTAACTGTAATATTATTTAACTGTTTATAGTTAACATAAAGCCTTAGCTTGCTGTCCTTTTTTAGTATAAAGAGAATAGGAAATCCTGCTAGGGATTAGGATCCTCTAATAAACTTCTTTATAAGGTTCTCTTTAATATACTTATATAATATCTTAAGCTCTTTCTTAGATAGTTAGTATATAGGCCTAAAGGGTAGTTCTTTCCCTTCCTTAAGTTTAATCTTGCAATCCTAAAGTTAATACTTAGGTAGCGCTTTTGTAGATAACTCTTCTTTAGATATCTAGGCATACTAATAATATATATCTAGTATAGCAGGAGGTGCACTCTTAGTCTCCTTAATTATTGCAGAGGGGCTTTCTTAGTCTGCATAATTAACTACTCTTTCTTAGCGCGTCTTATGTGTTAAAGAGATGTTATTAATCTCCTTCTTATCTACTAGCTCTAGTATAGGCTGCATAGGATAGTGTGTAGTAGTGCTATATCTACACCTGTTAAATTAAAGTGTTCTTTTTGCCTAGTTAACATATAGGTTATGCTTCCTTAACTATAGTAGTCCTAATATAATATTATAGGTAGCTATCCTAAGAATATCTAGGTCTAACTCTTCCTTATAGTGCTGTACTTATAGGGGTGTACCTTAAAGTTCAAGCATAACTGTCTCTTCCCCTAGTATTAGTTCTCTGTTAGATACTTATAAGGGGTATAGGTTTGTCTTATACTGTAGCTTAAGTCTAGCTTATTCTACTGCTGTGCAGGATACATAGTTTCCCTAAGCACCTAAGTCTAATAATGCCTTTAACTTTACATCCCCTATAGAGACTGTAAGTTTAATAAGGTAATTAGTCTAAATAGAATTAATAGATTAATCTCTAGAGCCTGCTAGCGTGATTCTAAAAAAGGCTCCTTATCTCTAAATCTATCACAGTGCTTGCTGTTGTAGTGCAAGTTATAATCTTTGTTTAAGCTATGCTGCTAGTGTAGATTGTAACAACTTCTGTTAATAATAAGTTATATCTAAATAATCTTTTGCAGGTTATTAGTACCTAGAAAGTGCAACTTAGAGTGTTTGTCCTACAGATACACTGCACATATGTCCTTCTTATAGTTATACTACTATAGCTTGCAGTTGTTCTTCTAGCTAGGAAACTAACTAGATCTTAACTTAGCGTTATAGTGTACCACATAATAGTTAAAAGGGCATGCAGTCTTTAATTGCAGTCTATGCCTAAAGTTTTAGAAGTCTAGGTTATACTCTAGTTGCAGGCTAACAACTATTATTAGCTTTCTGTTAAAGTCTAGTTCTAAGAGATACTTCTAATCTCTATTAGATTTCTTAATTTAGTTAAGAGTAGCTTAGTTGTTCTGCGCCTACTCCTTAATCTATTTGCTGTCCTACTCTATTCTAGTCTTAAGTAGGTTATTAATTATTATAAGGGCCTGCTTGCAGTTGTTCTAAAACTTAAATCCTGCAGTAGCGTCCTCTGTTTGTGTCCCTGCATTATAATATTGCTGACAGAATAACTTTTTAATCTAGTCTTATGTTATAATAGGGTTATATTTGTTAATATAGTATAATTCTTTCCTATGCTTGTTATATATAAGGCTGTTTTTAACAGTAACTCCTGTATCTGCAGCTTCTCTTAGGGTCTACTTAACCTACTGCTAGGTTTCTTATTGTAGGGCCCTAGCCTAGTAACGTTGTCCTTACTGCTTAGAGCGTGTTACTATAGGCTTAAAGAATTTGTAGTGTAGTGTAGGTGCGTAATTAAAGTAATCTTTAGTGTAGTCCTAGGTATTATCTTGTTCTAACTTAATATCCTCTAGGAGCTGTCCTATATCTTTTATAAGACGCCCTATATCTTTAGAGAGAACTTCCTATTCCTCTCTGTTATCTACGTCTTTATAGGAAAGTACATTTAACTAGCAAATAACCTTGTTCTTTATTTAGCAGTCCCTAGTAAAATGTCCTAGCTTGCTACAGTTGTAGTAAGTTAACTTAGTTTTATTATTTGTGCTTCCTTTCTTATTCTATTACTCTGTTCCTTTATTAAGATTAGATAAATCTATAGCAGCAGGTCTATAATATCTACTTCCTATATTATTATAGATGCGTTGTCCTGTGTTAGATTAATAACAACTACTACGCTGTCTGCAGTTAATATTGTTACTGTGCTATTAGTTGTTGCGTAGTAGTAGGCGTTTGTTAGTTAAGACTATACGCGCCCTAAGGTCGTCTTAAAGCTCTTGCTATAACTTATAGAGCTTAACGTTAACGTGTTTCACCAGCGAGTCGGCTACCCTAGCAAGTTGGCCACCTAACACCAGCAACCTGCTGTTGCAACAATAACGCGTAATGTCTTAACACTATAACCTGCAAAACACATATACTAAAAGTAATATATTCCTTGCTATTACTAATATTACCTCTAAGCAAATTTAGAGTAAAAGGCGCGCTGTAGCAGTATATACTATACCTTAATTAACACTATAAGACTAACGCGCTAGACGCTGCCCTTAACGCAACTGCAAGCTAAATTTAAAGCGCCTTATAAAGCTAGAAGAGGAGGTAATTATAGTATATATACTTAAGGAGTCTGCCTATAGACTACCCCCCTTAAAGGCAGATGTGCAAGATATAGCGGATAAACTGCTAAGAGAGCGTAGTAGTAATGCTGTTAGTAAGAACTAGGTTAACAGGTTTATCTAGCGTATACCTAAGCTGCGAACACAATAGACCTGTCTATATAATTGCTAGCAAGCCGCCTGCAAGGACCTAGCAGTTATCTAGCCCTAGTTTACGCTTATTTAGTTAATAAAGGCAAAGTATAGTATTGTAGACAAAGACATATATAACTTTAATAAGTCTAGCTTCCTAATAGGTAAGATCTTGTTATAGCTAGTAGTAATAGGCTTAGAGAAGCCTAGGAAGCAGAAGAAACTCTAACCTAGTAATTATAAGTAGGTTACCCTAGTATATAGTGTTAGGTTAACAGGGAAGGTTATCCTACTATTCCTTGTCCTTGCTAGTAAGGTTCTAATCTCTAACTAGTTTACTAAGGACCTGCTATATAACTAGGTTATATAAGTAAGCCCTACTAGCTAGACTAACAATAATCTAGCGCTTGCCTAGCTTAAACACTTTAACTTGCATGCAAAGCTAGTTAGGGTGTACTAGCTACTTATTATTAACAGCTACAAGAGCTACTACTTAGCAGAATTCTAGGATTACTATAAAGAGAAGAAGATAATTACTCTCTATATACTAGCACACTTGTTATACTTGTTGCAGCTACTTAACGTTGCCTGCTTCTTGCTACTAAAGCGCCTGTACAGCAATAAGATCTTAGCCTTAGCACGCAGTCACATCTACTATATTAATAAGGAAACCTTCCTACTAGCCTTTAAAGCAGCTTTTAAGAAGGCTTTTATAGCAGAGAATATTTACGCAGGCTTTAGAGGTGCTAGGCTAGTCCTACACAACCTAGAGGTTGTGTTATTAAAGCTTAATATGCGTCTACGCACGCTAACACTACTAAAACCTAGCAACGTTACTTAGGAGCTAAAGACACTACGCAATACTTATAAAGTAGAGGAGTAGTTAACTCTAATTTAAAAGTAGATTTAAATCTATTAAGGGTCCTTAGTAAGCTTATTAGATAAGTAGGTTAAATAGTTAAGTAAGGGTGCTTAGTAGATAGCGCATAATATAGTGTTACTGCAGGAGGAAGTAGGCTGCCTTTAGGACGCTGTAGAAGCGTCTACAAAGCGCAAGACCTGTAAGTAATACTATATACATACAGAGGAGACCCTTATAATTAGTAAAGTAGCTAACTTAGTTACTAAAAAGAAGGGTAGTAGTTGTAGTAAGGGTAAGACGCCTATAAAGAGGGTGTGTAGAGGATGCTGCTGCAGCTGTTGTAGGGAGATTAGACACAACTCCTGCACCTGCATAGTAGAAATAGAGGATGTAGATAATAGTGCAGCTTCTAAATAATATTAAACTGCTAAATATACTATATAAAAGTGTTGTAGTATTGCGCGTTGTTGTTGCAACAGCGGGTTGCTGGTGTTAGGTGGCTAACTTGCTAGGGTGGCCGACTTGCTGGTGAAACACGTTAATGTTAATTACTATATTAATAAGGTTATTAAGGGTGTTAGAACTAGCGCTAGTGCACATTAGCTTAGTCTTAACAGCTAGTTTAAGTCCTTGTCTAAACATAGTTATTAGGGCAGTGTTGTCCTAGTTAGTATTAGCAGATAGCTACTAGAACTCTGCAGCGTAATTAGCAGCTAACTTAGTCCAACAAACGCGCTAAATCTTATATTAAGCAATTGTAGGTTTATTTAAGATACTAAAAACAGGCTTAATCTTTTCATTAAACCTATTAAAGTCTTAGACCTATTTATCTACTTTATCTAGGGCTTCTCCTGTATTAGTCTGCTAGATAAAGGGCTTAATCTACTTAAAGGCGTTGCCACGCATATAGCTAGACATAAGAGTAACTTGTTCCTCTTTAGGTACTTTTTCTCTTTAGAATATAAAGAAGAGGTCCTATTATATAAGCTAATTATTAAGCTTAGCATAGTCTCTATAATAGAGATCTAGCTTGTTAATGTTAATGTTAGTAGCCTTAATAGGGTTAGTTATAGTTGTGTTGTGCAAACAAGAGCTAGTAGGAGTAGTACGTAATCCTAAGGTAGTACTTATCTTAAGAGTGTTTAAAGTGTTAAAGTTGTACCTAGACAGAGTCTAATATTATACTAGTTTAAGTTAGTTCTTAGGGATAGAGTATAGTTTCTAGATTAGTAGGGTTTCTGCGTCTAGACAAAGTCTAATATAGTAGAAGGGGTTTAATAGCTAGTAGCAGGATTAACTAACTGTAGTATTAAGGATAAGATTCTAATAATAAACTTAATTAACAAAGTTAAACACAAACTGTAGAGGTTGTGTTCCTATATGCTATATACTAAAGAGTGTTCTATGCAGGTTCTATTGTTTTATAGTAGTTCTAACTTAGTATATTGTAGAACATTTAGGATTCTTTAGAATATTTATGTAACATGTTCTAATATAGTGTTCTGCTAAGGCTTTAGAATATGCAGGGTTTATGTTATTAGTTCTTAATGCTGACCTTCTTAAAGACCTTTAGTTGTCTTCCTAGGGTGTTAGTATTTCCTCTCTTCCCTTATCTTCTGCTGTGCCCCATCTCTTAGGTTCGTAATAATAGCTTACGTGCAAGGTACGTTATGAAATGTTATAATGTTCTAAAAGTTACTATCTAAGCTTATTTAAAGCAATCTAGTAATGCTAAACACAGTAGGGTTCTCTTTATACTACAACTTGCTAACGAACTAGATCTAACGCTATTTCTGCGCTACGTTACTGGGAGTACTACGGTATTTTGAATACAACCCATAGGAGCAAGGGACCGTTCGCGGATATCTCTGCATCGCACAGGCATTGAGCGTACAGCTACGTGCGTACTGGGATCAAGGAAAACTTTACGAAAAGCCAGTCCTTCAAAAGGGGAGTTCGTGATCGTTACTGAGTCCGTGCGCGCAACGAACGCGCACTTGCAGGTAAGGTTAACTCAATCCCGAGGCAGTCGTCCCGCACCTCCCCAGAGCTCAACATACCCTCTAGACCGTCAAGCCCCAGCACAATCAGGCAAAAATAATTGCATTACGTCTCGTCGTTGTGGGCTTCGGATACCTAGGTATAGACAGCTTTGTTGTAGGATCATACCTTGCTAGTACGCGTCGTTGAAGTATTAGAAGTAGTTTCGATGCACGGCTACGAGAAGAGTTGAGTGACCACCCGAGCCACTCAGTTCGTTATCGCTAGCTCGTCGCAATCGCTGATACACGCACAAGTTAGCCACCGTCCAACAGACTTGTCGTCAGCAGCGCGTGTAGTACCTGATGGGCGGTTGAGCGCTGAGAAGCCGAGACCAACATCAGCTGAATACAATCCCGAAAGACGCCAAAATATTGCCGCTGTTTTTCGTCCCCATTCCTGGCTGTGATTTGAAACACACCACGAATCTCACAGCAATCAGGGAGGACATTGGCAAGGAAGTGGCAGACACATGGCGCATCACGTGCGCGTCGCGTCATATCTCTTTGGCAGTTACTGCAACTTTTTGAGTGTTAGTTCTACATACCGATTAACAACTGATCAGCCGTAGTTGAACGGATTCCTGCACAGCGGACAACTCGAGCTGCCGCTGCTCTTGAACCACTTGAACAAACAGGCGCCATGGAACGCATTCCTGCAAGTGCCGCACCTCTTGTCCGGCACCTTCCTATCCGGCCCAACAATGCTATAACAAATCGCACATTCCGTCTGACCCTTGAGCGCACCTTCCACGTTTCTCCTCCATGTGCTCAGCGCATCGATCAGGCTGCCATTGAAGATGGTAATAGCGCCCAGCGATGTGCGCAGCCACGATTGCCACTTCTGCTCGTTGACTGCGACACGGTTCAGACCCTCGATGTGCGCATTTGCGAGCGGGAAAGCGGGCGGCAGGCTGATGCGCATCGACATTGTCTGCTCGTCGAGGATGTATGACGCGGTAATTTCGCGGGCGCGCGGCGCAACCCGTACGGCAAATGTGTCGTCCGTTGCTTCGCCGGCCCAAGCGGACACGCTCTCGAGCGCTGCGTTGATAACAGGCGGCGAGATGCTCTTCTCGGTCCAAGGCTCGAGAGTGACCGCGATGGCGCGTGACTTGCTTGTCAGGGCATTGAACCACGACTTTGTTAGCGAGGGGGTGTGAAGGAGTGTGAGGTAGTAGAGGTGAGTTAGCAGCCACTGAATGTCCTGTTTTGGCGATTCCGAGTCGGGTGTGTACGTCGTGACGTCCACTTTCGATACGTCAACTGGCTTGTTGTGTGCATGGCCGAGGAAGTCGAATGTGAAGTCGAGGAGACCGGGCAGATGGTCACCTTCTTTGATATGATCGATGTAGTCGTTCTTGACCTTGAAGGAGGCGTGCTCGAGATGATCGAAGACGAGAAGCCAGCTCAACAGGTATCCCCTCAGCGAGAGCGGAACGGCTCGGTCGAAATTGACCTCGGCCAACGCAGCGACTGTGGGCGCCTCAATGATGAGTGAGAGCAGTTCTTCGGGTAGGCGAGCTGTAGTCTTTGACAACGCGGCATCGATCGAGATCTGTTCCTGTGCCGCGGGTATCTGTTTGTGCAGGACATCGAAAGCAGTCTGTTGAACAGGTTGCGACTCCACGTAGAGCAGCGAATATAATTCTTCTGCGGATTCAAGGTGCTTCAATGGTACCTTGGCAATTTGGCGTGCAAGGACCTCATTGACCATCTTCAGGGGCTGGTGAAAATCGTCTGGGAAATGCTGCGAGTGCTTGAGTAAGTTCATCAGTCCAGCAGCAACCGACTGCTCGGTCTCCTTCCAAGCCTCCAAGAGATCATCGTTGGGCTCTTCACCCTCGGTCAATCTGCGCAGCTGCTCGTAGAGCTTGAGCGAGGCGTGCGTAAATGGAACTGGGCTGCTGGCCTCCACTTCCGTACTTTGCAACTCACTCGTACTTGACCATGCTAATGAGAGCGCATTGAGAATATCGGTCCAATGTTCGCCATATAGGTCGCTCATCAATGAGATCAGGGCAGTCAAAGCACGACAGACCTCAGCTCTGATCTCGACAGATCCGTGCGCAGCGTCTAACCATGGCACGACATGCTTGACGAAGAAGACAAGGCGCTGCTTGGCAATGCTTTCCATGATCCCGTCCTGGGAAAGAACTGTGTTGAGGATCACGAGCTGGCTCAACCCCTCTTGAGGCTTCGAATCGATGTCAAGACCGGTCAGATCAGCGACAATTTCGTTGCACATGCGCTCGCACGACTTTGATGCAGCGAGGGGCTCTTCGAAAGCCGCAAGATAAGCCAGCAACGGAATGACTTGTTTACTCCTTCGAAGGGTCTTTAGTGTATCTTGCACTTGGGCAGTCCACGAGCTCTTCCATCCATGGTATGTGATGGCTTGGGAGACCAAAGAGGTGTAAGCGCGTGCGGCGTAGTATGCCTGAGTCGATGATTTGGCATCGATCTGACCAAGGAGGCCTTGAGCCCAAGACAACAAGGCGTTTTCGTCATGCGCATTCCTTGCTAACGAAGACATCGATCCGTGCACGCCGGTCAGCTCCTGTGTCTTGAAGCCTGCAGCATCAGCCTTGAAGGCCATTGCATCATTCTCGGTATCAGCGTTGAAGTCGGCCCACAGACCGTTGGCGCCAGCAAGACCGAGGTTGTCATCAACGAGTTGCTCAGTCAAAGCGATGTTGCGAAGGTACGCATCTCGTACTTCGACAGGTGCAGTCTGCACTCTGAAGTGGGGCATCCTTGAGAGCTTCGCCACATATTGTGCAATACGGTATGCTGCGGAGTAGCCATCTGCATCGCGACTCAGCTTCCTCACATCGGCTGAGGCTACAGCAGGGTCAACGAGGTACGCAGCACCACCAAGACTGTTTGCGATTGCAAGCGCAGACTTCGGCGCCGAGTCCAGGAATGGCGCCAGAGTCGCGTTCCAATCGTCAACAGTGGGAAACAGGTTCGCGTTCTCTTCCCAGGTCTCGGCGGGCTTCAAAGACTTCTCTGCAAGCTCCACCAGGGTCTCAACGGACACTGAGGATGGCGTTGCCTCCCGCAATCCTTGATGAATCAGATCATGTATCGAGTTTCGCGCGCCAGCATCAGATGCCAGGACTGTCTGAATGGATGCGCTGACGGTCGCTGCACCCTGCGCGATCTCGTCATTGGGAGATTCAGACGCGCGCAACAAAGCCTGAAGGAGTTCCCCGCCCTTCGGTGTGGCGGCAAAGTCTCGCAGCATGGACGGATTGGACTTGACAATCTGACGCAGGCCTTGCAAGGAGTAAGGCGCATGCTGCGAAATAGATAGCGAGTGCGTCAAGTAGGCAAGGACATCATCGGTGGTCTCTGGGGCCAGTATCTTGGCTTGCGACTGGAGGATGCGGGAGAAAGAATCCCAGTCCAAGGAGCCCTCGACAGCCTCGTGCACACTTGACTTGACGTAGCTCTGCAACTCAGCATCGGAGCTGGCTAGATCGAAGGAGGCTGGCATCTTCGGTGACGTGAGCAGCGCCTCGAGGGCCTTCGTCTTGACCGGAGAGTCATCTGCTTTCAAGACTGTCTTGAGTGACGCAGTCCACGCATCCTTGAAGAAGGCCGAATTTGAGAAGAAGTAAAGAATGTCAACCAAATACGTCGATGATGGCGATGAAATGATAGCAGGCAGATCCTCTTGTACAAAAGGCTCGAGCTGCTGTGCAGCGGCGTCTGCAGTCGAGTCCTTACTAGAGGACAAAAGGGCGGCAATGGTGCCTGCAGCGCCGTATGGCTTTCCGTTCCTGTTCTTGACGACAGCGAGGGCCTCTGTTACGACAGAGACTTCTGCATCCCTGATGGACTGCGTCAGCTGTGACGCTGAGCCGTTCCCCAGCGCCTGTCCCTGCAATGTCGCATATCGTGTGCCGTGCTGCAGTACAGCTGTCTGTGACTTCTCATAGTCTTTCGACTGCTCTGGCGCAGAGATCTTGATGTCGTCCACCAGACGCTGCGCGTACTGCGGCCACTGCCCGGACAAGGCGACTGCTACTCCGTCTACGTTCAAAGCCTTAGCTAGCAGACCGCTCGCGTTCGAGGGGAGATTCCACTGCGATGTCTCCACCGAAGGGCGCAGGTACTGGCTGATGATGGGCAGGACCATCTCCTGGATGAACGTGCCCTTGTCGCTGTCCGACAGACGAGCATTGACTAGCGCCAGGATTTCAAAGTATGCGGTGTATGCAGCATCCTGGCTGTACTTGGCCTCATTCTTGCTGGTGATGCCGGCCTGTAGCGCGTTGAGCAGCTCTGCGGCATCGGCGGCCTGGCTGGGCAGGACTTCGGCGGGTAACGCCTTGAACAAGTCGGCCAGACGTGCCCAGTAGTCCTGCGGGCCGAACTGCGAGCCCTTCTTCAGGAACTGCCGCAGCCGCCTGTCGACGGCCGTCTTGCTCTTGTAATGTGTGGTCCATGCGGTCGGATGTGCTGCGGTCAGCTGGATGAGGGCTTCGATGTAGTCGTATGCGGAGCCGGTCTGGTCGGCGTTGAGGGCGACGGAGAGGTAGGCCTTGCTGATCGTCTCGAGATTCGCGCTGACGGCGTCGGGCTGCTTGGCGAGGCACGTCTTCAGCAGGCGGTGCAGCGAGCGCCGGATCGTGACGTCGGCATGCGATGCAAAGTCCCACAGCTTCTTGTCGCCTAGTGCCGCATCGTAGCCGGACTGGAACTTGGCCAGCTCCTCAGGCGCCAGGTTCGCCAGCAGACTCCCCAGCAGAGCAATGCATGCCGATATGACGCGGCTGTACTTTGCCCGCGCGTCGTCGGCGCTGACTGTCCGCTCGTCGCTCAGTGTGGCGACGCTCTCCTTGTCGACGGCGGCGCGGCAGTACTCGAGGATGGGCTGCTGGTAGGCCCTGCGGATGTTCTGGATCTTCTCGGGCGACGCGAAGACGTGCCGCAGCGCGTTCTGCGTCGCTTCGACCACGGCGCGGTCGCTGTCGTACAGGCCGCAGAGCCAGGCGGCGACGCTCTTGGGCATGTGTCGGGCGATGCGCTTGCCGGCCGACACAGCCATCAGGCCGTGGACCGTGTGCGACAGCTGGCGGACGCCCTTGGCATTATCTATCGAGGTGCGCGGGTACACGGTGATCTGATTGCTCCATTACTACTGCTGCTCTCTCTACAGCTACCAAGCAATAGCTCGATGCGACTGACCCATGCTTCCAGCACGCCCTCCTCTACCGGCTCCTGCAGCGATACGACATACGATTGCAGGTCCTCGAGCGCCTTCGCCTTGGTTGTGCTGTCCTTCTTCGACAGGTTGCGGAAGTAGACGACGACATTCGGGTCGGAGACCGCGCTGAGGTTGGGCGGCTCTGCGACATACGACAGCTGCGACGCGCTGCCTCCAAAGCTGCCACCGATCGCGGGGGCGCTGCCAAACGTCGACGCTGCACGCGCGCTGCTGGCCGCCGCCTTGGCCGAGCGCTTGCTCATGCTGTGTGGTGTGCTACGAATGTGAGCGAAGAAAAAAAAAAGAAGGAGCGACGCCAGCATGCACAACGAGCAGTCAATGCGCTGTGTGCAGTACCAGAAGACGAAGATTGTGTCAAATCCGCCCACCAAACCGATGACGACTGTCGAAGGGCGGAGTGGCGCGGCTCCTTCCACCCCTGTCGCGCGCTAGCGAACATGTGATGGCGTGTTTGGCGCGCTTTGTCCCAGCCAACCTCATCGCCACGACACTTTCCGCGCGGGCGGTCGTCACCATGAAGTTCATGATAGAGTAAGTCTTGCTCTACACCCGCCATGAAATTAGACCCGGAGCTCTGTGGGACACGATGCTGCAGTCTATGCACTCGATATCATGTTGGTGCCTGCCAACCGTGGACCTCTGAATGTCACGTCTACCTCCAGCACATGTGGCACTGTCCGTTACGTGATCATCTCCATCCTACCTGCTCACTCTGCCTGCGTTATGCTCTTCCGTCACTTGTACTCTCGCATCTTCTCTATACTCTTGCTTACATCTCCTCAGTAACCTCCCGGTGCTCTTCCCGTACCCACGCGTCTACCCTGAACAATATGCCTACATGTGCGACCTTAAACGGACTCTGGACCAGGGCGGCCACTGTGTTCTGGAGATGCCGTCGGGCACAGGTAAAACTGTGTCATTGTTGTCCCTCATCATAGCCTACCAGCAATTCTACCCGGAGAAGCGCAAGCTGATCTACTGCTCTCGTACCATGTCCGAGATCGAGAAGGCTTTGGCTGAGCTGAAGGCACTCATGAAGTACCGCACACAGGAGCTGGGGTACGAAGAAGAGTTCCGCGGGCTGGGGCTCACGAGTCGAAAGAACCTCTGCTTACACCCAAGCGTGAAGCGCGAGAAGAGTGGTAATGTCGTCGATGCAAGATGTCGCAGTCTTACAGCGGGCTTCGTGAAGGAAAAGAAAGAGCGTGGCGAAGACGTCGAGCTCTGCGTTTACCACGACAACCTTGATCTGCTCGAACCTCACAACCTAATCCCACCCGGTGTGTTCACGTTTGATGGGTTGCTAAAGTACGGCGAGCAGCAAAAGCAATGTCCATACTTCACAGCACGCCGCATGATGCCATACTGCAACGTCATCATCTACTCATACCACTATCTGCTCGATCCCAAGATCGCAGACCGCGTATCGAAGGAGCTATCGAAAGATTGCATCGTTGTGTTTGACGAAGCCCACAACATCGACAACGTATGTATCGAGTCATTGAGCATCGACCTGACCGAAGACGTCCTGCGGAAAGCCACCAAGGGAGTCAACAACCTTGATCGCAAGATCACCGAGATGAAGACCACAGATGCCGAAAAGCTGCAAAGCGAGTACGCCAAGCTAGTCGAGGGGTTACGAACAGCAGAGGAAGCACGCACAGAGGATGCATTCATGGCGAACCCAGCACTACCAGACGATTTACTTACCGAGGCCGTGCCAGGCAACATTCGAAGGGCAGAGCACTTCGTCGCCTTCCTCAAGCGCTTCATCGAATACCTCAAGATACGAATGCGTGTTGTGCAAGTCATCTCTGAAACGCCTCCATCCTTCCTTGAGTCGCTGAAAAATGCATCCTTTATCGAGCGCAAGCCTCTGCGCTTTTGTGCTGAACGACTCACCTCGCTCGTGCGCACACTCGAACTCACCAACATCGAGGACTATCAGCCATTGCAAGATGTCGCCACATTTGCCACGCTCATCGCAACATACGAGACAGGCTTCCTGCTCATCATTGAGCCATTCGAGTCAGCAACTGCCCAGGTACCCAACCCTGTCCTTCACCTGACCTGCCTCGACGCTGCGATCGCCATCAAGCCAGTCTTTGAGCGCTTCTACTCTGTCATTGTCACATCCGGAACAATGTCTCCTCTGGACATGTACCCTCGAATGCTCAACTTCAACACAGTCGTGCAAGAGTCATTCACGATGACACTTACACGCAAATCGTTCCTGCCTATGATTGTCGACCGTGGCAGCGATCAGAACCAGATTACATCCGGCTTCGAGCACCGCGGCGACATCCAGGTGCAGCGCAACTTTGGTAACCTACTCATTGAGTTCTGCAAACTTACACCAGACGGTGTCGTTGTCTTCTTCCCCTCCTATCTCTATATGGAGCACATTATCTCCGCCTGGCAAGGAATGGAGATTCTCGACACGGTATGGAAGTACAAGCTCATTCTCGTCGAGACTCCTGATGCGCAGGAGACTGCGCTGGCGCTTGAAACCTTCCGCACAGCATGCAACAACGGTCGAGGTGCGGTCTTGCTATGTGTCGCACGTGGCAAAGTCTCCGAAGGAATCGATTTTGACCACCACTACGGGCGCACTGTGTTGTGCATGGGTGTACCCTTCCAGTATACCGAGTCTCGTATCCTCAAGGCACGTCTTGAATTCTTGCGCGAAACATACCGCATCAAGGAACAGGACTTCCTGTCTTTCGACGCCATGCGACACGCAGCCCAGTGTCTAGGTCGTGTCATCCGTGGCAAAGACGACTACGGCATCATGGTGTTAGCGGATAAGCGATTCGGCAAGAAGATCACTCAGTTGCCCAAATGGATTCAGCAAGGTCTCGACACAAAGTCTACGAAGCTCTCTGTTGATCAGGCAGTCAGCACGGCGAAGCAATTCCTGCGCGACATGAGCGTGCCGCTAAGCAGGCAGCAGGCGGAAGGTTACTCGAGTTGGGGCCCTGAAGAACTGGCGGCGCACCAGAAGAAGAAGAATGAGCTTGGTATCAGTGGCACAGACTACACTGCCCTGCGCGCCCTCGAAGGAAGAGCAGCGGTTGAGCATATGGATGAGGGCGATGAATTTGGAGAAGGTATCAAGGAGGATGAGTTTGGAGGCCAGGACATGGATGAGGTCATGGCCGACTTGTAAAATTGACGAACACACACACTGCTCAGGTGCATGGCAGACTGACCAGGAAGCCGAGGGCAAGGCCTGCATGGAAGCCTTAGGACTTCGTCAGTTTGTATAGCGGTGATTATTTCCGTCCGACCTTTCGAACGCCGGCCGTAAGGTGGGCCGATGCCGTTAACACTCATGATGAGATATCAAATTACTCACTCACAGACGATAGATACAAATCGATTCCAGTCTAACTCGACGTGCGAATTGCGTTGTTCAGACCATTGTTCAACGAATCCTGTCCCAGCCACTGACCTGCAAACCTATTCTACCACTCACCACCTTACACACGACCAGCCATGCCCAGAATCGACGTACATCATCATGTCCAATCCCCCTTCTTCACAGATGGTCAATTCCCCATCCCACAATTCCCATCTTCGCTGACAACCTTCCAGCCATGAATCGCGCTCACTGCAGCTGCAATGTTCCAAACTTCCAGATCTTGGACTCACGTAGCCTCTGCGATGAGGTCAACGTCACAATCGCCATCTTAAGCCACACAGCGCCCGGCCCTGAGATCGAGAAGGATCCTGTGAGAGCAGCAGCACTGGCACACCGATTCAACGACTTCTGTGCTGGCGTGCGAGACCAGCAACCAAAGCGCTACGGATTCTTCGCCAGCGTGCCCTCGCTGTATGATACGCAGGCGTGTCTGCAGGAGATCGCGTACGCGTTCGACATTCTCCACGTCGACGGTATCATACTATTCACATCCTACACCTCCTTTGCCTCTTCTCTCAACACCAATGCTGGAGCGCATCGGCTATCGTACCTCGGCTCGCCAGCATCTGCCCCGATCTGGACCGACCTCAATCGCCGACAAGCCGTGGTGCTTGTACATCCTACCTATACACTGGACCTCAAACCCGCGAATGATGCATTGCCGGTCACGATGCTAGATTTCTCGCACGAAGCGGCGCGCACGGCGCTCGATCTTGTGATGAGCAATACACTCCGTGATCATGCAAAGGTGTGCAAGATCATCTTGTCGCACGGCGGAGGCATGCTCGCAAGTGTGCCCGATCGCGTCGCTGTGCTAGGCGAAAACAGCGGGAGAAAGAGTGCAGTGGAGATCAGGGAAGAGGTTGGACGGTTTTACTTCGATACTGCGCTTTGTGCGGAGGCGCAGGTTGATGCTGCGCGGAGGATTGCGGAGAGGGGACAAGTGCTGTTTGGGAGGGATTTGCCGAATGCACCGATCGTTGCTGTGAAGCAGTTTGTCGGTGGTCAGGGGGAAGTTGGAGAGGAGGCTGCAAGGGTGCTGTTTTCGAGGATCTTTGAGTAGGGTACATCGACACGGAAGCAGGAGCAAAGGTGTCGGCTCATACAGTGGACTTTTGTACGACAGAGCAGGCAGAAACAATGCTCTTTCCCCATCTTTGCAGGGACTCTCCTGCCAGGTGGTTATATTGCGACGTAAGTGGCGTTTCCCCGCCCTGCACCGTTTACAGATTCCCACATTGAGCCTCACCTCAAGACCATACCTTGACTTTCCAACTCCCCGTACACCTGACATTCCCTTCTCCCAGTGCACTCGACAACCTAAAGTCTTAAAGGCGGTTCCCCACCAACACTCGCTCTGCTGGTAAGCTTCTTGCCCTGTTATGTTGAATCGCATTCTGACTTGTCTAGTATGAGCGTCGAAGGTGACGGACAAGCGAAAAAGTTCTCGCGTCACAGAGACTACCAGTCCAAGCTCGTCAACCGCACTCGCGTCCCTGTCCACGACAATGCCAGCGATCTCCCCGACGCCTGCCCAACCGGCCCGTTTTATGGATCTGCCTGTGGAGTTGCGAGTCCAGATCTATGAATTACTCGTCGTCGTTGGTAAAATCTTCTTCCGCACCGAGTACTCACCTTCGGAGCATAGGGCATACCACAGGCCATCGCTGTCGATTCTGCGGGTCTCAAAGGCGGTCCACCACGAGGCCGAAGAGACGTACCTCACGAAGAATCTCTTCGTGCTTCCAAGCCGATTTCATGACCGCATGCCGTATACCAGCGAAGAGGACTTCGAGAGGGGGAAATACGATCTCATCCGCAGTCCTTTGTTCTCTCAAAGAGGCTTGCAGATTATCAAGCTTATCGACCCCCAACGACATGTCCTCTTGCTGGCCTTGCATTTGTCGACACGAGCAAACGACTACTGGGATGGTCCACCTCACTCAATCCTGATGTCAATCAAGTCCACTTGATCTCCTGACGATGGAAGCGTCCATTGCCAAAATCGGGGTACGATACCTAGGTTGCATACCCAGCCACCTGGTAGATTCCCTCCTCCTTAATGCGACGCACGACGGCTCTGCTGCATCCTGGGATGAAGATACAGTTGCGCACCGGCTGTCGCCCACCCAATGCAGGCAATGGACCCGTCGTTTGAGCATATCAGACGCATTCCTTGCCTGAAAAGGATGCGCCAACCGTTCCTAAATATAAAAAAAGTAGTCTATCCTCCAGTCGATAAGGTGCCAGGCACTAAGACCATACCTTGAGAATGGATGCTTCAATCTTGCTGCATGCTTGCCAATTGTAAGGGCACCAGTTGAAGAGATCCCTTTTCTCACATACCCACTTGACATTTGCCTGGTCGACGTGATCGGTTCGTACAGGTCCGTACCCTGGATGGAAGACTTGGGTGAAGCTGTGACCGTGGACGCTCGAGAAACTATCATGCAGGTGATCAGGTGCTGCAGCTTCGACAGCCGCATAAAGCCCCTTGGTCAATGCCAAAGAATCAAGCTGTCTGCTGCAGATCGGATCATGGACCGGGGGTTGTTTCGATTCATCACCTCCCCATGTTGACCCTAGACTCTGGATCATGTCAATGCGAGCAGCTCGAGTCAGCAACGCACTGCCCTCGTAGGAAATCTTTGTATTCGATTTCCGATTTCCGCTCGTCAGCACCTGAATGATGTGTCTGTCAGGGTGATGAAGGTCGGATCGGAAGAAATCCGCAAGTTCGAGTGAGTCTTTCTCAATGCAGGCACGACACATCGCGATCGCTGTCTTTGTCAAGTCCCTCTCGTAATGCGGTTCGGGTAGATACTTAAGTGCATCTAGCAGTCGCGCTATCAGCAGGCGCATGCTTAGAGTTCCCTTCTGCCACAGAGAACAGCATGCGTCATCGAAGCTAGCCTTGCTGCCTCCACGAGTCCTGGAAGTGTTTGATCAGTTCCCAGTCCTACGCATTCGTTAACCCCAGCGCATCCAGCCTATCCTCCTCAGTCTGGCTCAGCCTCCAACCCAGCGCTTGCAAACAATCATCGACCTGCTCCTTATTCTTCGGTGTTGGGATAGGGATCGCGCCCTTACAGACGACCCAGTTCAGCGCAACCGCAGTCGGCGTTTTTCTGTGCTTCTCGCCGATGCGCTTGAGCTCCTCAACGATGGAGTCCAGTTTCGCCCATTTGACGTGTCCGAAATTGCGATTGCCACGAGGTAGATTTTGCTGCGAGTACTTGCCCGTGAGACGGCCGACAGCGAGAGGAGAGTATGCTATGGTTGTGATCTGCTAAACGTCAGTACTGAGACTATGGTGCGGAAGGTACATGAGCGAGCTTACACCGAACTTTCGGCAACCCTCGATAGGACCTGTGTTAAGGGGTCCATGCGGATGAGCGAGAACTCGACTCGGTTCGAAACAAAGGGAATGCCACGCTGTCGTCGATATAAACAAGCGTCGAACGCTGCTCTGGGACGTACTGACTTTGCGCATGTATGTATATACATACTTCACCTGCTCAAGACTCAGATTGCATGTTCCAATGACCTTGACTTTGCCGGCCGTGTACGCCTGTGCCAGCGCTTCGCACAGTATGTCCAGCTTCGGCCAGGATCCCCAATGACTCGGACCATGCCATTGATATACATCGACCTTGCCCACCTCATCACGCTCCAGCGAACCGCTGGCCGATTGCAGAGTGATGCCTGGGTTTCTCCACGGATGGCGCCGCGGCGTAGGGAAGAACTTCGTCGCGAAGACCAGCTTTCAGCGTGTCTCTTTGCCGTCCTGAGTGAGCAGCTCGCCTACTGTCGACTTTGAGTACCCATCGGTGTAGCCGTAGTGCTCGGCTGTATCGAGAAGCATGTAGTCGCTGAGCTTGAAGATCCCGCGCCATGCACCGGCCACGCTGTCATCGTTCAGCTTCTGGGCATAGCCATTCGACGGTCCCCATCCATAGGTCAGGACGTCGCCCCATTCCTAAAGACCGAAGCCGACTGAGTGGACTTTCAGCAGCGGCTTGTCAGATCTGGACCGAGTGTAATTAGCGTCTGCAGAGTGGGTGTTGTCTCTGAGTTCAAGACAAGGTAGTGCTCCACAGTGTCCTCATCTTCGCCTTGGAGAGGCGCATCTTGCAGTGTCCGTTCGGGCTCATCCGTCGCAGCAGATTCAGCTATTGGAGACATCATGCTGTCTTATATGAGGAAGCAGGAGTCTGTAGGGAGGCATGTGCGATAGTAGGTGTCATCACTGTTCCTGACTGACAAGACACGATGCCGCACTTCGAGCCCACACAAATGAGCGTCGAGATCGTGCTGTTGGCATAGTTTCGCGGGCAATCCTGCGCCGACTGTAGGCTTGACGTAGCATTTGCGCGTACACCCTCGGCGCAACAGATAGCGAACGTCACGGTGATAGCTGCGACAGCAGAGCAGGGGCAGCCCGTGGAGTTGAGGACGAAGCAAACTTTCTTTTCTACGGATATTTCGGTTGCATGGAACAGGGGTGATATTGTGGCATCCCCGATATGTGTGAACAGACGGAGGACGCGTTTACACGTGAAGAGAGAACTGTGTTATGCTGTGGTCCGAGCGCTCACGCCTCCCTTGCCGCTATTGCGCTGCCCCTCGATCCTCCTCAACACCACATTTACAAGACACGACGTGCCCGTAAGAATGGTCCAATGCACCTATTTTTTCCTCAGCTAATTCCACGGATAGTTGAGCGACAACAAAAATAGCTTGGGTCGTAGAGTTCGGACAGCAAGCAGCAACACCCGTGCGAGACTGGGGCTGGGGTTGATGCCTCGCTTCGATCGCCAGGCAGCCTCATGATAGTATCTACTCGCATCACTGGCTTTGGACAATGTACCTTAATAAAAGAACGAGTTGTAACAGACACGTTTATGCGGAGAAGGTATGTGCACAGCGTCTTTGTTGATGGAGTAAATCTCCATCTACCTAGAACTTGACTGGATTCCCCTCGCCCTCAGCGTACTCCTCTGCTATCTTCTTCGCATCCTTGCTCTTCTCAGGCCAAGTCGTCCTCTTTCTTGCCCGAACATAGAAGTTCATCGGTCTGATTAGTTGGAACTCCGGGTCATACGTCACCGCCTCCTCTCCTTCTTTACTAAACTCATACCGATACACCAGCTCTGGTAGCAGCACCTTTACTTCTCCGAGCGCGAAATTGAAACCAATACAGCTTCTTGGTCCCGTAGCAAACGGCATATAGCTGTTCTTGGGGCGGTTCGACACTTCTTCAGAGCCCCAACGATCAGGATCGAAGCGGTCAGGATTCGACCAGATAGCTGGGTTGTTGTGGATAGCGTGGAGAGCGCAGATTACAACGGATCCTGCGGGAAGCTTGTAACCTCCAGGCACGATACAGTCCACTTTCGCAGTACGACCCGGTTGGAAAGAAGGGTTGTGGAGACGCTGGGTCTCTTTGACGAACTTGTCAAGAAAGGTGAGGCCGTCAGATAGCTCGGGAGTCCATTTGGTATTCTCGTTGACGCCAGCATCAACAAGCTCCTGCACGAGGCGGTCTTGGTTGCCTTCATAAACGCACAAGCTGTATATCAGCCAAGATAGGAGGGAGGATGTTGTGGTGAAGCCTGCGCCGGAGATCGGCAGCATATTGGGGATCTAACAAATGTCAGCAACCCATTCGGGGACGCCAGAAGCCGGCGAGACTTACAACGAGCTCACGTGGCAGTTTGTTCCCATGGTCGTCCGTCGCGCGCTTCAAATAGTCAACGACGCAGCTCGCGCCTAGCGCAGCAGACTGCAACGGCAAGTCTTCATCCGTGTCTCCCTTTGGCGCTTTGTCGATTGCTAGTATGATGAGCACGTGGTCTCAGCTACTTCAATATGCAGTCACGACTTACCTTCGTTTAAGATCCGCCACAGTCTCCCCTGGATGTTACCCAACTCGTATGCCGCTGTACCAGGCATCCAACTCAGGCTGGCGTACCAGCTTCCCCTACTCGCGACCTTCTTATTCAAACTCAAACTCTGGGCAATCAACACCACCAGTTCGTTCAAACTCGAATCCGGATCATCGAAATGGTGTGCATCGTACCCCAACGCAAATTTGAACACGGTTTGTGAGGCAAGCTTCAACATGTACTGGTACACATTCCATGCTTCATCCTGCTCGTCCAATTTGTCGAACACTCTGAATGAGTCCTTGACACTGGCTTCCATCAAGGGCGTGTAATGTCGAACAGCTTTTGGCGACATTGCTGGCGGGATGAACTTGTGCGCTGCGCGCCAGGCATCAGTGTCTGTATCTCCGATGAACAGGGCGCGGTTGTCCTTTATGCCCGCCAATGGATGCTCTGGCGTGATCTGTTTGCTGAAGAACGCGGATTCCTGGAACGCAACAGTTGCGATGGCCGGGTCGTTCGTGAGGTAATTCTGTTTCCCCATGGTCTCGTACTTGATGAGCGATCCATACTTCTGGAAGAGCCGAGCATGGTTTCCGAGATGGTCAGGAAATACTTCATAGTAGCTTCCCAGGAACGGTAGTCCTTCAGGCCCGGAAGGGTCTCGGATGGGCTGCCCGTCGACAGTGATGCCGAGGTCTTCGTCGGTGTCCAAGACTGCATCAAGGTCGGCTACGGCATCGCCTTTCGAATCCTGTAGCCCAATGCCGGCTGGCTGGATGATGTTGTATTGTTCAGCGATAGCTACCTGCAATGCTTCGAAGTCATGGTACTGGTCGATATGAATTTCTTGGTGGTACACATCTGTGTTCTGGCCAACCAGGTAGAAGCCTTTGATGGTCATGATGGAATAAGTATGTGCAGCTGAGGCAAGCCAAAAAGAGAACGAATTGAAGTTTCACAAGACAAGACTTTTCAGTAAGTCAACACGTTGTTCTTCTGCGTGTCTTAAGGGCCGAGCATGCAAGAGTGATGTGAATTAACCTCGGCAGATTTATTTGATGTTCAGAGGCGAGCACAACATGGTTGTGCCACTAGCCACTTACCAATGGTTGCAAAATCGTGTCAACAGACGTCATTGAATTCGGCCGACAACACCGACTAAAAGTTTGTTGCAAACAACGGAGTACTAATTGGATCGGGGATTAGCGCAAGCTCAGACGGGTGCTCCCGCAGAACAACATTGGCTGCTTGGCTTAGACCACCGCCGGAACATCACGCGCCCAATGCACGTCAAGTTAATTGTCGTCATTGCAGTGCGTTGAGCGCCGCGCTAGGCAAGGTATCACGGCGTTCGCACACAATCGTACGAACGTTCGGTGCCCGTCGCGCACACTCCTCATCTGTGCCTAGGTTTGATGCGAGGTAATACCATACCGCGGTCAAGCTTCGGTTACAGCGGCATTCCAAGTAGTCTAAGAAGGACCTTAGCTTTCGACTTCGCAACTACCATCCTCACATCGACACCGCTACTACCACTCCACCGATTTCCCGAAGCTCACCTGGCAACCATGACAGATAAAGTGTATAGCCTCGAGGAGGTGAGTAAACATACCTCGAAGACCGACTTGTGGATTGCGGTGTGGAATCACGTTTACAACGTGACCGATTACCAGGAAGATCATCCGGGAGGGAAGGAGTTTCTGTTGGAGAACGCAGGCACAGATGCGACAACTGCCTACGAAGACATTGGACATTCAACCGATGCAAGAGAGATTTTGGAAAACTTTCGAATCGGAAAACTCACAGACGATGACTGGGTCGACCATGAAACAAAGAAGATGCCGGAGGTCAAACCGCAAAATGTACACGTCGTCAACAATCTGCCTCCACCAAAGACACATGACTTTCACTTGCCTATAGTGGCGGGAGGGTTGGGGTCGATTATCGCAGCCATCGCTCTCGGCCGCAGATATTCTTCGATCTTACACCGCTTTCAGACAGGTGGTTTCTGGAAAGGGTTTGCCTTGTCTACGCTGGCCAGCCTTGCTCTGGCAGCTTACACTAGTCTGTGGGCTGCTAAGAACCTCAACGTGGCACACAGAGACTTCCAGTCGTACCCAGCGCATATCAAAGCCAAATCCACATCTGCAAGACCCTCCAGGAAGAAAAACATCAATCTCGGTGTCCTCAACGCTCGCGAATACCAAGAGTTCCCATTGAAAGAGAAATTCAACATTTCCCACGACACCATCCGCTTTGTGTTCAGCCTTCCACACGAAAATTCTGTCTTGGGACTGCCCACAGGACAGCATATTGCGATCAGGCACGAAGTCGACGGGAAGCAAGTCGCTCGATCATACACACCCACTTCTAGCAACAAGGACACGGGCCGCTTGGAGCTGACCATCAAGATCTATGAGGGAGGCAAGCTGACACCATACCTGAGCAATCTCAACATTGGAGAGAAGGTTGAAATCAGAGGACCGAAGGGAGAGATGAAGTATCACAAGAACCTGGTGAAAGAGCTTGGCATGATCGCAGGCGGAACCGGCATCACTCCTATGTTTCAGATCATCCGCCGCATCTGCGAAGATCCACGAGACGATACTAAGACTACGCTTCTGTACGCAAATAAGACCGAGGGTGACATTCTGTTGAAGGAGGAATTGGACAAGTTCGCGGACAAGTACGATCAGTTCAACGTACATTATGTACTGAGCAGTCCTCCTGAGGGCTGGCAAGGGGGGAAAGGACGCATTAACAAGGAGCTGATTGAAGAATTCTTGCCGGCGCCCGCCGGCATGGACTCAAAGGTGCTCGTTTGTGGACCTGATCCCATGATGGAAAGTATGGTGAAGACGTTGCAAGAAAGAGGTTTCAAACCACCAGGTACGTCCACGTCTGCAGATCTGGCTGTCTAATTGTGGTGCTGACATAGTCTCGCAGGCAAGATCTCGAAACCGCAGGACGAGATCTTCACCTTTCAGTGATTATCGCAGTGGAGTTGTACACAAACTCGGGGTCCATCCTGTGAGAGACTAACGCAGTAACGGACAGATCGTCTGGTGCAGTTCCTCGCCCATCTCTTGTCCTCTGCTTTTTCTACACAAGCACAAGTTATACGAACAGCAATCAAATATCAAAGCCTTACAGCTATATCAAATCTTGGTGGTGACTGTCCGAATACGCTTATGTGACGAGATCCAGCTCAAACCTACATTTCAGTTAGTGAAGGAACCGCGTTGTTTGTTCCCCTCGCGTCTTCTGCGTCTTTACTTCCGCCACGTGCGTTCTTGCTCAGGGCTTCCCTTCAACCTATCGTTATGCTGCCATGCACAATAAAAATCACCGTCTTCCGGGTTAGATTTCAGAACAAAACATTCTATATTCAAATGCTCTGTGCCGACTCCGGGATCCATGTCGCACGACAGGCTGCTCTAAGCCCGCGCATCAACTGATTACTATTCCTCCCGGGTTCCCGTCAACAGTGTGTGTATTTCAAGAACTCCGATAAATCGTGGTGGCTCGCGTCAATCGGTGCGGCAATAGTCGTGAGACTCACTGAGAACCGAGGTGTTTGTTGATTGGTCAATCTTTCCATCGGAGGGACCGAGGGAGCGTCCGGAAGCTTGTCCCTGACAAGCTCCCAAACAAGCTATTGCCATTACATCATGCTTCGTACTTCTTCCGGCCAGCACATGCGCAACCGGGATTGTGTTGAGGGAGCTAACGCATCTCAGAGCCGAGGATGCCGGTCGTAACAATGACGGCGGTGAAGTTTGACGAGGCACAGCTGTTTGCTACGATTGGGCAGATTGGTGAGGGATATGCTCACTCAAAAAGCCCGACACTGCAGGCTATCGTAGGTATCGACCCTGCTGATTGTTACGTTGACTGCAATGTTTGTGCCGACCAAGCTGCCTATTAGGCACCTCTGCAGGACTGCTCGAAGCGCCTGGGCTTTCCCATTGGTGCGTTATGCGCATTCTCAAAGCCAAAGATCACCGACAGCAACTCAAGGACGATGGAAAGCTCCTGACATCTCGTCGCGACCAATTGCGGTGCTTGGAGGAGGCGTGCTCGGTCGGCGTATCGCTGCTTCCTGGGTAGCTGCAGACTACGAGACGATTCTGTGCGACCTCAACGAGCAACAGAGAAACGCTGCAACTCATTACATCGAACACAATCGAGAAGATTTTGCCAAAATCACCGGACGCCAACGCACCAATGCCAATTTCAGTACTACCGACAGCATGGAGACAGCCGTCAAGGATGCGTGGCTGGTCATTGAAGCATTGCCAGAGAAGTTGGATCTCAAGATCTCAATGATGGGTCAACTCGACCAACATGCCCCGCAGGACTGCATCCTGGCGTCAAACTCATCTTCATACAAGTCGCGGCTCATGTTGGAGAAGGTGGATCAGCCCGGGCGCTTGCGTGTTTGCAACATGCATTACTACATGCCGCCAGGCAACAACGTCGTTGAGCTAATGACCTGTGGAGAGACGGATGCAGATGTTTTGCAATTCTTGAAGTCCAAACTTGAGGATGCTGGAATGACCCCAGCTATTGCGCGCAAAGAGTCTACCGGTTTCATCTTCAATCGTTTATGGGCGGCAATAAAGAGAGAAAGCTTGTTGATCATGGCGGAAGGAGTGTCAGAGCCCAAGGAGATCGACAAACTATTCATGACCATGTTCAAGGACAACCCAAACGGACCCTGTGGGATGATGGATGCAGTCGGCCTGGACACCGTGGCCTTCATCGAGGACAACTATGTCCAGGAAAGGCATCTGGACCCAACAGCCCGAGACTGGCTGCAAAAGAACTTCGTCGAGCAAGGCAAACTCGGAGCAAAGTCTGGCAAAGGAGGCCTGTACCCTGCGGGCGAGACGACCAAGAGCTCGAAGGACACCAGCGGGCACCATGACAACCTTGCCGCACCTCGACTCTACTTCCTGGACATCGGCATGGGCAGCAATATTACCGATCTGGCAAAAGCAACCACGTCTGGCAGCATCATGACCGCGTCCGCCGACGGCAGCAATGTGCGCACGCTCGTCAGCGGCCAGTCCATGCCCGACGGCATCGACGTGTCCATCTCGGCCGGCAAGCTGTTCTGGACCAACATGGGCGCCTCGCCCTCCGCTAATAATGGCAGCGTCATGTCATCCGCCCTCGACGGCTCCAACGTCCAGACCATCATCCCCGAAGGCGCCGTTCACACGCCTAAGCAGCTCAAAGTCGATCACCAGAATCAGAAGCTATACTTCTGCGACCGCGAGGGCTTGCGAATCCACCGTTGCGACTTCGACGGGAGCAATCACGAGATCATCCTTCAGACGGGCGATTTCAATACCAGCGACAAGCAAGACCAGACGAAGTGGTGTGTTGGCATTGCTATCGACGCTAAAGCAGAGAAGATCTACTGGACGCAGAAGGGTACTTCTAAGGGCGGTCAGGGACGAATCTTCCGCGCGAACATGCAGATGCTCGATGGTGAGACGGCATCCTCGCGATCAGACATCGAGGTGCTGTTTGATAAGCTGCCTGAGCCCATTGACTTAGAGTTTGAGGAAGAAAGTCAGACGCTGTACTGGACCGATCGAGGCGAGTATCCGCTGGGCAACACGCTGAACTCGGCATACGTCGGAGTGGAGAGTGGGGATAGAAAGGTCAAGACGCTGGCGAGGCACTTTCACGAGGCGATTGGGTTGAAGATTGATGCAGTGAACCAGCACATCTACATCACCGATCTCGGAGGTACGGTGTACAGGTTCAACATGGATGGGAGCGAGAAGAAGAAGATCTACGAGACCGACAGTGCGTATAGTGGGATTGCGCTGGCCCATCTGCATTGATTGATGTCTGTCCCGAGGCCAGACGAGCTGCCAGAGATCATTGATAGCTAGTCAAAAGGTTCGAGAGGAAATCAAGGCCCATACTGTCCACAAGAGCTTAACATTATTGTGACACTAAATGATACTTCCTGCGACATAAATCTTGCACTATCGCGCTCAGGCCATTGGCCTCCTCGACATTGTCCAGGATAGACGGTATTCAAAGCCGCCCGAACTTGATCGTCTTGCATCAGTGCACTGGCCTTGCCCCGCCGCTCGTCTTTCTCTTACCCTTTCAGTCTTCTCGTGCCTCTGCCTTTGGCTGTACGCTAAGCCTCAGTGGGATGCTCTCTTGCTGCAATGTCTGCTCTCGGGTCATGTTTCGATTCTTCAAAATCCCAGTATCCGACCACCGAAAGGTGACCATGGTTCCTTTGGCTGCATCGCCCATCTGACTCGTTTCCATAAGGAGCGAATCTATGTCCTTGATATGCATGGGTACATATGGCTCATGATCCGAAGAACCAGACTGATGCAGCGCACTCGAGTTGTGCGATTCGAAGCGTTGACCGTAGAAGATGTAGGGAAGGATGCTGTCTGACCAAACAGGCCTCTCGTATCGATGTCGCCAGCTCTCACTTGTCGCCCAGATGCAGAGCAGTACTACTGACGCAGTCAAGCAGATCGGCAGCAACAACCAGGCCCCGTGCACAGCGACACATGTCGTTGTCTCCCATGCTGTGCCTTGCACGAGGTCCACACTTAGGACCTCGCTGCTCGGTCCAGATGTGTAATTCGCTGGTGGATGCGCGCTCCCATACTGAAATCTCATCCTGTTTGTCACCGCCTTCGCGACCGCATCGAAGTAGCGGGTGACGCTGGTATATGTCGTGTTGCCCTCGTTATAGAGTATCTTTGCAACAGTCCCAGCACCAAGACTACCAAGGCGTGCTCCTGTGATATCATCATCTCTGGCACAGTTGAGACCCTTGTACACTCCGCAGTAGCCGTTGAAGATGTCGAATGTCATGAGGGATCCCATGCTCTCAACAAATCTTGGGTCCTGGCGGAAGATGCAATGCTCCGGCGATTTGATTGTTTCTTTTGTGTACTGATCTGCCGAGAAATTGTAGAGATCCATTTGGGTGATCGGGACTTCACCGTCTGTTTGACAGGGTGTCTTGATCGCAGTGAAATTATAGTGATACGATCCTTTGGATGGGATGGCATTGGTTCGTCGGAGACTTTCGAGCTCCTCGTTATCCTCGGTTTCGTCCAATCCCCGGCCTTGGTATTCGATCAGCATAGAGTTTGATTCAATGAAAACTTCCTGCAGTTGGCCGCCGACGACAGCGACTTTGTACGTCTGCAAGCATGGGTACAGACTGCACGTTGTGGCGAGAGGAGCCTCGTCTGAAGTTCGCGCCAGGAATGTTGCGTTGACATAAGCCCACCTAGCCGTTGTACGAGCTTCTTCTGTAAGCATGTCCCCCATCCACTCTAGATCCGGCGGTGACCTAACGATCGCCATCTTGAACCCTGATTTCGATGAGAAGTTGTAGCCGTTTGGTAGCGTGTATGTAAAACTGCTATCGTTCTTGGCAACAAGATCGGTGATATCCGTGCACATACTGCACATGCCGACTGTCGAGTGAGTTGCAGAAGACTGGTCAGCAGTACCTGGGTGCGGCGCACGATTGATAGCTGCGTCGTCGAAAGTGCAATTTCCTGTTGCGCAGTTCGCAGTGACGGTATTTTCGACGCCATCTGGTGATGTGATAGCTGACAAAACTGCGATAGCAAGATCGTCCGCTACCAGAGTGATGTCGCTTCCGAATTGGAAGTCGTACCCACCACTGCGGGGCACCCAATGCGCGAAAGGGACAGAAGCGTTGACTCCCGTCCGGGGGAATGAACAGTTGATAGTACGGCTGGCTTGTTGTACGAATGGGCCGACAAGAAACGAGGAGAGTATGACCATCGCGGCCACGAACGTGACAGGATCTCTGCGAAGCACATTAGGCACTAGTAGCAAAGCGCCGAGACCACCGCGGCTTCCAGAGTCGAACTTCTGCAGATCAAGCAGAGGGCGAACATTGTTACCTGCAAACCATGTCCATTTCCGTTGAGATACGATTCTAGCGGCTAGTAGGACAAGTAGAGCCCGGAGAAAGGTAGACAGTAGAGCGAGAACAGCATTGAGGTTGAAACTGCCGCTCCAGTGAGGTGTCTCTTTTCCATTGAACGCAGCCAATATTCCCGCTATAGCGACAACGAGGCCTATCGCAAGCGCTAATGAGATAGTTTCAAATGCCCAGTTGCGGAATACGTGATATGGGGGTCGCATGGCTGATCGCACAGGAGACACAACCTGAAGCAAGAATCATCAGCTTGTCCTGCGCTGCGACTCTTTTGCATGCATCGGCGCTCGAGCTATTCTAAATTCAGCTTACCAGCAAAGAACCGGACTTAGCACTGCAGCAACAAACTCAGTTATTGCCACAGATTCTTGAAAGACGCAGTGATCGTTGAACGTCTCAGATAGGGCTGACAAGATCGTAGGGTCTGGGTGGTTGCAGAAGTCGATCTCAGCAGCTTATGAAGTTCGGGGTGCAGCCCCAGGCCCCCAGCCCTCGTGCAAGACGCGCGGGGATCGGTACGGTATGCAGGAGGTGCGGCTGAATGATCGACTCAGAGGACGAGCGAAGCATGTGCGACAAACCAATAGCCCATCAGCTATGCCCAGATGCGACATTTGATATTTAGATCCTAGTCAGAGAATGCTAGAACTGAGCCTCGTCGAGTTGACAAGTTGACGTCGATGCAAAAACGATTCCCAACATCTCTGGGCGGGGGCAGGTGTAGCCGTGGATCTAGCGAATGACGCTAAGATCGAAACTAGGCCGAAAAGGGTTCACGGTCTACCCAACTCCTGGCCTTATGTCGAAATCTTTTCTAAGCCGCTGGATGTGAAGCTAAGTTGGTCATTCGTGTGTCCTGATAGAGCTCAGATATTGTAGTCGTGCCTCTAATGGCCTCCACAGCAAACTAATCGACTTGACCAGAGCAGTCCATCACGGCTTAAATCTCCCTTGGGCGCATAAGACGCGGCAACGCGAGACGTATAGTTGTCAGGACAAGAAAGAAACTGCCAGCACGAGACGTGACATCTTTCACGACCTCGATGCTGAAGGCTCCTCAGAGTCTCTGTGGCAAGGCCACAGCCTTTGGAGTCAGTATCAAAGCTCTCCTCGAACAGAGGCATGGGAGGCAAGAGCCACTTGCAATAGGAGCCGCATTCACCCCTCACCGATACGCTGCACGGCAACTAGGTCCGGTTTCGACGCAATTTGATTTGGATCATTCATACACTTCTTCAGCCAAGACCAAACTTACTCGCAAGCCCTCCAGCTTTGGCTTCCTTCACAATATACCCTACGCGCGGGAAGTGCACCCTCAACCCATTCTTCAGCTCCACAACTGACTCCCTCTGATTCAACCCCACGAGTTTCCCCTTCTGAGGGTGCGCGCCCGCCTTCGTATCGCTGTTCTCAACCGTAACCTCCGTGCCCTGCTCAATTCCCAAGTAGTCCTTCTCATCAACGCCGATGGCCTTCGCACTGTACTCGCTCTTGAGCAGCAATTCCTTCACATCCTCCTCGCCAATATCCTTGAAAACTGGCTTCGGCCATGAAGAGAGCCACTTGTGGATCTTAGGGTAGTCCTGGTGCGAGAACCCCGGCTCTTGCCCGAGCCCAATTTTCTCGAGAGACCAGCCGACCGCCCAACCGACGTGGGCGTCTGCGAGTCCAAAGTTGTCGCCGGCGACGAAGGCGCTCTTGCCCAAGAAGTCCGTTTCGATGATGTTGAATTTCTGTCGCATCTCAGCTAGCCCGCTGGGGCGCAGAGACGCATAGTCCGGGTTCTTCAGCGAGGGGAAGATGGTCTCGCGGTCCTTGACGAATTCGGGTGTGAGAGCAGCTACGGGGATGACATTCAGCGCCGACGTGAAGATCTCGATGCCGAATTGCTCGTACGCCCTGTCTGCTGGGGTAGTCGGGAGCGTATTGAAGCGCGATTGGATCTCGTCGATGATCAGCGAGGAGTCTGCGTAGACGTCTTTGCCGATTGCGAGGACGGGGATGCGGCGGTAGGTTATGTCGAGTTTCTCGAGAATGGGGCGTGGGAGCACCATGGGCTGGTCGGAGCGCTGGAAGGAGATGTTGCTGCCAGCGAGCACGGAACGAATCTTCTGGCCGTATGGCGAGAACTCTGATCAGGTCAGCATGTGGGGAGGACTCGTGGTGGCGAGCTTACCGTAGTCAAAGGTGACGATGGGTTGGTTTGTCATGGTGGTGACTGCTGTCTTGGTCGACGACTATGAGTGCTACAGGTCTCGGCTGAGGGGATGTCGACAGGCGTTGGGTATCATGGCCCTCACGACGCGTGGAGCCATCGCAGGTTATATCTTTCTCGCATCGTAGTAGCCGGACCTTCACAGGCGTTCCAGCTCAGCGGGGTCGCTGTGGCCCGGTTGCGCCGGTTCGTGAGCTCCCGCCTCTTGATTGTGTGCGCCAGCGTGGTTGTCCAACCATGTCTGAGGACGTATTTGTCAGTACGATTTGGCGATGTTGTTTTGGGGGCAGCTGCGGTGGATCAAGGGTCTCGACGCGCTGTTGCCGAGCACGCCATGTGGGGAAGGATCGTGATCGTCATGTAGCCGAGATGACGGCACCAGCGGAGCGCTGTCCGGCGAGCCAAGCGTGCAAGGCGACATCAACACCATGGTTGCAACATCGCCATCTGCGATCTTCACAATTGACAACCTCGTTATCAGGGTGCTCGCATTGAGCGCAGAGCTGAAAATGATCTCTTCGATGCGGGCACTTCTTGAGCAAAGAGGATACTAGTAACATCTGCGCCCTGCGCAAGCTGAGAAGATCAGACACGATCGGAGGAGCCATTGTCGAAGATAGCTACTATTGCACATCATGTACGTGTTTCGAGCAAGAATTGAAGATGCGCCGCTTGTCACATTCGCCTCTCACCCGTCCGGGACTCTTCTTCGATCAAGACTGAGTCTTCGCAACCTGCCCTTAATGTCTCCAGTATGCGCAGGTGACAGCAAACTTTTTTTCTCCCCACGAGCCGCTTTGGTTTGCCGCGGATGATTAGATGAAGTAAAGTACGTTACAGGATGAAGAGCTGCCCGGCCTGTCAAGAGTAGCCCAGTGTCTACTTTCGGATCTAGACAACTAGAAGTACCAGAGCGCCGAACAGCAGCGCTCGAGCAATCAGATCTGGCAGTCCTCCTCGATGCAGAACTGCACCTGCCATGCTCTTTGAGGCAGCGTTGTGCAATGCGTAAGAAACCTAATCCGATCCGCACACAGAAACACGGCTGTTGCTCTTTTGTTTGCACATGGCTCTCCGGTTCTCAGTGTTGACAGCTCTGCTCCTGTGGCGCGTCAGTTCGACCTCCTGGACGTGGTCTCCAGTCCTCTTCTTCGTGTCCATGCACATGTTTCGAAGAAGCTATGGATCAATCAGCAGAATATCCTCGCAGTGGGATAGGTCATGGAGACTGTACTCGCGACTTGTCGAGCGTGACACTGGCAAGTGTCGGATTTGTCGCCAATACCGAGGACGGGTATATCCTTGTGCTTTTCGAAACATAAGAGAAGACAACTGATGTTGTAGTGGGTGGTATTGACCAAGGTAGCGAACACTACACTGTTGTCACGCGTCGTTGGACGACTTGCCCGGACGGAACAGAACATGCGGGAGCATCTATCTCTTCTGGCTCTTCTGGATCTGATTTCTCCGGTGTGTGCGTTTGCGTCGGCGTCCTTGTCGGAGCGGGATTTCGATTTGGAGTTGGAGAAGAGGACTGGGAGCCAGCTTTGAACCGCGACTCGGACAAATCGGGCCAGGCATACCGAGCCTCTGGAGGTGGAGGTAAAGCTCTCAATGTAACTTGTCGAACATTTTTAGTCGCGTCCGCAGACAGCGACCCTTTCGCAGCAGCTGACACAGCAGCAGATCTCTTCAGAGTTGCAACATGTGCCCCTACAACACTGTCCATCAGTACACCTACAGCAACCGCCTTTACAACACGCATTACCTGGCTTACAACACAAGATTCCATTGCAGCAGAATTCATCAGGACCGTAACATCCTTTGTCTTTACAGCACTTCTGCGGTGCATCGCAACATTTATTGGAGCAACAGTCAGAGTCAAGTAGACAAACACTGTCCTCGTGGGCACCACTTTGCAACTCCTGGGCAGCGTTATCAATATGGACAATCTAGTGTAGGGGCTCACTTACCTCTGCTGCCGCAAGTGTGCCTTTTCGGAAGGCTTGTGAATGACAAGAAAATGCTGTCGCTCAGCGGCTGCAGCGATGCATCAGCCCAGCTATCGATGTTGTCCTGCAAATCCAACGATCTGCTCATCAGCGGCTCCGGTGCCGACACATCGCCCGCTCGGCGCAAGATCTGGCTGAATGCAAGAGAAGTGAAGGACAAGATGAACGACTTGGGGAAACGCATCAATTCAAGCTTTGCGCAAACAATCTTTGCCGAAGTGAACAGCAATGCAGCGAGAGCTGACTCTTGAATGAACAGTAGAGTTTAGCTGAGGTGGAGACAAATCTTCGTCGGCTTGCGTTGTGAGACTCGGGGCGGTCGTGTTCGAATGACTGGGTGAAGGCTACTTCTCAACAGAAGTCGACCGAGAAAGCGACAGCTGTCTGTGCTTGGAATTCCTCGGAGAAGTCACATGGCGTACCTGCCTTGCACTTACTTCCACAAGATTCGAAGTCAAGCTGCGGCACAAGTCAATAAAGCCAGCCCATAACACGTCTGGCTGATCGCCAGACGCGCGATGCAAAGAAGAATTGCTGAGAGCTTACGGTCGGATGATTTGTGACCACATGCTGCCGATGTTGGATCATGCCAATTGTGCCTGCGTGAATTCTATGCGCCTCTTCCAATAACGCGGAGAGCTGCTCAGCCGGAAGATTTAGCCCAGTGGTTTGTTTCATTAAAGGGAGTGATCCATCGCACTATCCTCATCCCTGTCCTCTCCCCCCTTTAGCACGCCATCAACCTGCGATACCTGCGTGCCCTGCCACCGCCCCAAGAAACTCCCATCATAGCCCGCTTCATCCTCCCCAACCACATACTCCGGCCGCTCACCCTCCTTCAAACTCTCAGGATCAATATACCGACACGTCAACGCAAACCTCAGCTTCCCAGCATGCTCAACACTATGCTCGTAATACTTCTGCAGGGCCTCGCCATGCATAAGCACCACATCGCCATGCGCCACGTGCATCATAAGCACATCTTTTGCATTCCCGCTCGCCTTCAAGCCCAGTTCCTTCGGTATCTGCTTCAGTTGCTTTCTGTACTCGCTCGGACTCACGCGTGCCTTTAGTTCTTCGAGTTTGCGCACAAGAGCACGGCGTTCTGCGTATTTCAAGCAGTCCGGCAGCGGTGGGGTATCCGTATACACACCAGCATTACTGACGCCGAGATGATGTTTCTGCTTGAGACGGATGCGCATTGTGCCCGGCGCGCCGAGGGAGAGGGTGGCGATTGTGGGACCGAGACCGAATTCACCGTCGTCATGGTACGAGATGCGTTGGCCTTCGAAATAGCCGAGCGCGAGCACTTCGTTGAAGGAGTGAGTGTTAAAATTACGAAGTGCGGGCGTGGAAGCAGTCGATGTGCTCATTACATCGGCCTCGTCCTGCTCTGATTTCAGACTCGATGAGGAGGAAGAGGGTGCGGGCTGAGCGAGACAGTGTCGAGCTGCCCAGTTCAATCTGCTCCTCGCCTGGCTGACCGGGTGACTAGCGTCGGGAAAAGCATGCGACTCTGTGGCGGCGATAAACTTATACGGCATCCCGTAGTTCACTGCGAAATGCCGTGTGAACATGCCGCCCTTCAACATTCCTCCTTCGAGCGGACGTCTCCTCAGCCCGATATCCATACCCTGCAGCTCCTCAAACATCTCATCCGGGCCGCCAGGCTCTCCTACTACGGTGCTGTTGGCAACCATGTGTATCACAAAACCTTCGATGCCGGGAATGCTGTACCGGTTCACGCGATACCCATACGCAAATGAAACGTGAACGCGAACGGTGGGTGAGTGCGTGTCGCGGCTGCAGGTGTACGTTTCGCTGAGCGGCCAGAGCGGTTCTCGGATTGATAGAGCAGGGACGAGGGTATGTGGTGGAGCATACTTCCATGAGCATTTGCACTCCCATCCGGTCCAGGACAGTCGTGGTGTGCAGCGGCCGCAAGATGGGCATACGAGTCCGCGGATGAACGCCTCAGAAGTGTCTTCGCCAGGCATGGCGTGCTGAGAGAGTGAGACCATGGAGGGCTTCAAAGGGTAGTCATATTCATCGTTTGGCCATGGATTGTGCGCTTTGAGGAAGCGGGGGTCGTAGACGAGATCTTCTTCCTCTGGCTCACGGGGCGAAGTGTGAGGCGACGAGGCATTGGAGGGCAGGATGAGCCAGAAGCTGGGACAGGTGGGCGAAAGACACATCCAGCCGTTGAGGTAGACCTGAGTCGACTCTTTCGCACAAGTACCACACGATCTGGCGAATGGGGCGGGAAGAGAGCCGAGAGAAACAGGTTCTGGGTGAATTTTCGCTGACCACCATGAGGGCTTCTGCGAATTAAGCTTCTCAAACCGGTAGCGTACAATGTTACTCTTCCCGCTCTTTTCGGTCCAGATATGCGTAGGTTTGAAGTAGTCCAAAACACAGTATTGATGCGGCGGCTGCGATGGCATGTGAGGGTTGTCTGCACCTGTGATGATGACCACCGGGTTGGAGTGGGCTATGCAGTTCCGCAGGTTCTGGCTGTGATTGCCTTCTACTTGATCGCCAGAGGCTTTCATCTCGCCAGAGTCCTTGTCCTTGACTTGCCCACCACCTGCGCGCGCAATAATGACGTTGCTGTCAATATAGTCGCGTGTATGGGCTACTTTGTCGAACATGAAGCCTCTCACAAAGCCGCCGATAGAGTGACAGGCGCCCTGATAGCTGCGAAAGTAGTGCAGAGTCTCGCACAGATCCATGCGTGCATCCGCCCATACTGTTGGGTGCCCGGCTGGCGTGGGCTTGGGCGGTCCGTAGGTGCGGTGAGCAAGGAGCTTGTCAGCAATCTCGTGGAGCTCTTGCTTGCTCAGTGATGACCTTCCAGTGTATACATCTACTGGTGTCTCGTCGATTGTTGTTGCTTGCGATGCGTGAAAGGATACATTCGCTGGTTTTTGTTGTGCGGGTACCGGTGATGAAGCGTCTGGAACCAATCAGTATGTCTTAACGTGCAAATTACGTGGATACTGACTCCAAGGCGGGCACCACGGTATTATTGCCTGGGTGCTCCAGGACGCATTGGCGTTGTCGGCGCCTTCCTCCCTATCCTGTTGTTGCTGCGCTTCCCAGGGCATCGTAGCTTGTGTTTGCCATGACGCATTGGCGTCGTCAGCATCTTCCTGATGTTTCTTCTGCTGCTGCGGTTCCCCGAATCTTATATGCGCCGTTGGCACCTGCTGATCACGTCTGGCCACCGAGCTCGACGTGCTAAGCCGCTCCGTCAGCCCATCCCTAATAGTCTGAATCTCTTCACGCAAGTGCACAGCTACGCTTGAAGCAACTTCCTTTTCTTCTGGCTCGAGCTGCGAAGAGTACAAATCCTGACTGTCCACGAGTATGGGTTCTGGCTGCGGCTGCGCAAAGGCTTCTGGTCCAGGGTCCTGGAAGCTGCGATTGTCGACGAAGCTTGCATCCTACGGCACGTCAGTAAACTGGACTTCTGCTGTACCGCAGATAAACCAACCGAATCTCGTGAGGCTTGTGAACCTTGTTCTGGACTGCTCGTCTGTCGATGACTGAATGACCCTGTGAAGGACATCTGACTGCCTCCAGATACGGCCGAGGAGGACCGCACGCGCAGCCGGACGATTCGAGATTTACAGTTGTGTGTCACTGGCGTCCTCTCAATTTGGTCGCTGGTCCCAATGGGGGCGGTTGCTCTAGTCTTCTGCTTGCAAGGAGTCTCCTGCCCGATTAGGGCTTGTTGGGAACACTCTGTAGGCCGTCTTTTGCGATTTGATCTGCGGAGTGACACTTGCGATGCGGTCTGAGAATTCGAGTTCTCTGCGGTTTGTGGAGGTGTAGGAAGCGCAATTGGCACCTGCTTGCGCCGGGGCGTTTGTCTGCGTTTCCCTTTGCTTCCATTCACCTTGTTAGAAGCCGCTTGTGGGGTGATAGTTGTGACTTTCTTGACTGACTGCTGTCTGCTCTTTTGCGGCAAGCATTGTGTGGCTACTGCCTCTGTCATCTGTCTTGGTGCTCCTCTGCGCGGTCGTTGACTTGCGGCTGTCCCAAAGTCTCTCACATCGGGGGTCCAGCTGGCTCTGCGCCTCTTGACCTGACTCTCCTCCTCCGATGTGACTGATATGCTGAGTGTGCTTGGCCCCTGCGAATCTGCCTGTGTCTGCGACTCTTCTGTGAATGATTCCTCGCTCGACATATTAGCAATGGCCGAGTCTGTCGACTGCCTCTTGCGTTTTAATGAACCCATGCTGCTCTTGTTGCTTTGTTGCTTGCGAAGAGAGATCGGTGTTTTTACACGTCGAGACAGAGATTGCTAGAAGCCCAGGTGTGGGCAAAAGTGAGGTACAGCGTGCAAATGCAGAGCGGGGTGACGGCGACGAGGCTGAATCAAGACGCAGACTGGAGCTCCAAAATCAATATAGCTACTGCCTACAACGACAGCTCTAGACTCTGTCGATGGCTGGCACGACGAGGTGAATGCTACTCGATCGTGTGGTGAAGTGAGGTTCGTTGACAGCGCACCCCTTGAGGGCGGTCGTGACGCGCCGTACCGAAGTATTACATCTCATGCATCACTTCCAATGTACGAGAGCCCACCTTCGTCTTGCAGCGACATCGCCAAAGTTGCTAGACTCCTGCGAGGAAACGCGTAGTAAGGGTGCTCAATCTTACATTATGTTGCGAAGACGGAACAAAGCCGTCGTCGTCGCGATCAACGGCTACCCACAACGAGACAGCCGAATCATCTCCGTCGCACGCGCCGCAGCGCGATCTACGCGTCACTCGAAGCCCCGGACTCTGGAGTTGCTCCAGTCCCTAGCGCGTCTCCCACGCACCTCGGCTACTCGACTATAGCGCAGTTTTACCCCAGCTCTGCAACGACTTGTGGGGTCGGATGGCAGCTGCTGGGCTGTGAATGGCTGTCGTCATCCTAGTCCATCGTGGCAGTTTCCCGATGCTTTAAAGCAGAGAGCCCCAGCTGCGGCGACGGTCGGCTAGCGATCTCGTCCCAGCTATCGTTGCATTCCGCGATTGTCTTGGTAGCTGTTGTATAACAAGGTACGTTGCGTGCCGGGCCGCATCTTAGCATTGCAGTGCTGACCCCAAGACAGTCGATTGCTCACCACGTCAAGCAACAATGGTCTTCACATCGCCGTCATGGGTGCCGAAGCTCCCCTTCGATCCGCCCGACTCCATCCCCATCTGCGACTTCATGCTTGAAGAGCACTACGGGCGGCATCCGCTCGGCTACTCGAACAACCCGTTCACCTGCGGTCTGACGGGTAAGACCTACAGCTTCCTCGAAGTACGCGAGCGTGTCGACTACCTCGCGCGCGGGTTGGCGAAAGAACTGGGGTTCTCGCCGAATCAGGGATCTGAGTGGGACAAGGTGATTGGCGTGTTTTCGGTCAACACGCTCGACACGCTGCCTTTGGCATGGGCGACGCATCGCTTGGGTGGTGTACAGTCACCTGCGAACGCGGCGTACAGCGCGGGAGAGCTGGAGTACCAACTGAAGAACTCTGGAGCCAAGTGCTTGTTCACATGTATTCCCTTGCTAGAGACGGCACAGGAGGCGTGTAAGAAGAGCGGGATCCCGGACAACCGGATCTACATCCTCGACCTGCCGGAAGAGTTTACAGGCGGCAAGGGTGCGCCGAGTGGGATGAAGACTGTCGATGATTTCATTCGGGAAGGCATGGAGCTGGACAGGCTCGAGAAGCTGGACTGGAAAGAGGGCGATGGCGCGAAGAGAGCAGCGTTCTTATGCTATTCCAGCGGCACGTCTGGCCTGCCCAAGGGCGTGATGATCTCGCACCGCAACGTGATCGCGAATACCAGTGAGTAGCCCGTCGCCTGTCGTCGAAGAGATGCTGATTCGTGCAGTGCAAATCGGCACCTTCGAGAAGCCGTACAGAGACACCATCATCAAAGACCTGCGCAACCAGTCCGACTACACCGAGAACGTACTCGGACTGCTCCCCATGTCGCACATCTACGGGCTGGTAGTGATCTGCCACGCATCCGTCTACCGCGGCGACGGCGTCATCGTGCTGCCGAAATTCGACTTCCAGACCACCCTCCAGGCCATCCAAGACTACAAGATCAACACCCTGTTCCTCGTGCCACCGATCATCATCTTAATGACCAAGAACAAGCAGCTCCTCGCCAAGTACGACCTGAGCTCTGTTTGGTCACTGTTCACCGGCGCCGCACCGTTAGGCAAGGAGACAGCAGAGGACTTGCAAGCCATCTTTCCATCGTGGAAGATCAGGCAAGGCTACGGATTGACCGAGACATGCACAGTCGTGACGTCGTCGTCACCCGATGACATCTGGTTCGGTTCTTCGGGATCGATTTTGCCAGGTATCGAGTGCAAGATCGTGACCATCGAAGGGAATGAGGTTACCGGATATGATCAGCCGGGCGAGTTGCTCGTCAAGAGTCCAGCGGTGGTGCTGGGGTACTTGAAGAACGACAAAGCGAACACCGAAACTTTCCAAGACGGGTACATGCGCACCGGCGACGAAGCGGTAGTTCGCAAGGGCCCGAACGGACACGAGCATGTCTTCATTGTTGACCGCATCAAGGAGCTGATCAAGGTCAAGGTATGCCTCACCACACTGCTTGCTCATCATGAATTACTCACATGTCGAACAGGGCCACCAAGTTGCTCCTGCCGAGCTCGAAGCCCACTTGCTAACGCATTCTGCTGTGAATGACTGCGCTGTTATTCAAGTTCCCGACGATGATGCTGGCGAGGTGCCTAAGGCGTTCGTCGTCAAGTCACCGTCTGTGGGCCTGGAAGAGAGTGACAGGATGATCGCACGTGACATCCAGAAGCACGTTGAGAAGACCAAAGCGAGGTATAAGTGGATCACGGGCGGCGTTGAGTTCATTGATGAGATCCCCAAGTCGCCGTCTGGGAAGATTCTCAGGAGATTTCTGCGCGACAGGGAGAAGGAGAAGCGCAGGAAGGCGGGTAGCAAGTTGTAGTTTGCACTGTTTGGGCCATTTGCGCGGCGTTTGATATAGCGACGTCGACGAATGTACTTGTATATATCGTTCTTGCAGTGCATTCGACCATTTCCAGGGCTGCTGCGAACTGTTGATGGTAGCCTTGCGCTTACAAATGACGTTGCGAGGGGTCCCTTGCGCCCCTCCATGGCCGACGTGCAGCCGAACAAAAAAGTCGTCGACGGAAGCTTTGCACCATTTCTAAGCAGCGCCACGACATATAAGCTGCTACAGAGTCAGCGACATAGCGCGTAACTCATACCTTGCGCATCAGTACACATACTATCACAATGTCGGCGCAACCCCACGACGAGCCCGAGCTCGATTACCACGACGAAGACAACGTTCTCGATGCAGATGAGGCCGAGGAAATCGTTGAAGATGACGGCGACGTGCCTATGGACAGCGGCGACGAGGACGAGGATGATGTGCAAATGGAGATCAATCTGCAAAACGACTCGGTCACGCACTTCGACGAGCACAAGGACTCTATTTTCTGCATAGCGCAGCACCCGGTACACCCCGAGATTATCGCGACCGGCGGCGGCGACGACGTAGGATACATCGTCGATATCACAGCGGTACCAGAGACCACACAAGCAGGCGAGCGCGAGGGCTTGAAGAGCATCTTCAAGCTCGACGGACACAAGGACTCGATCAATGCTGTTGCGTTCTCAGAGCCGAAGGGCCAATTCGTCACAACAGCAGGTCTTGACGGCAAGCTGCGTGTATGGCAGGGCGTGCCGGACGGCAAGAAGTGGAAGTTTCTGGCTGAAGCAAGTGAAGTTGAGGAGATCAGCTGGCTCGCACCGAACCCATCGCCTGCACACCCCAACGTTATTGCGCTTGGTGCTGTCGATGGCTCGGTCTGGGTATACCAGCTCTCTACCGAGAAGGGCAACGAACTTCAGGTCCTCCAGGCGTACTACCTCCACACCGAGTCCAGCACTGCCGGTACCTGGACGCCCGACGGCGCGCTCCTTGCAACCGTCAGCGAGGACAGCAGCCTGTACGTTTGGGACGTGTTTGGCGATGCTGCATCGCAGGGACTGGTCGACCCTAGCGCTCAGTCGGTGGTTGGCCTGACAGGTCATGACGAGCGCTTCCTCGTTCAGGGCGGTCTGTACAGCATTGGAATTCCGCCGTCCGGTTCTTTCGTCGCAGTCGGCGGCCCGGAAGGTCAGATCCGCATCGTCGGTCTCCCCCGCCTTTCCACAGAAGCTGTGGCCACATCCTCAGGTGGTGCAGGCGCAAAGGGCAAGGCAGGAGGCAGCAAGCAAGCGCCCGCTAAGGGTACTGCTGCGAGCGGTGGCCAGACGGGTCAGATCCTGGCGTCTCTGCAGGCTGGCTCAGACAACGTCGAGTCTCTGACATTCACCTCCGCACCACTTACACTCATGGCTGCCGGAAACGTAGACGGCTCCATCACACTATTCGACACCGCACACCGTTTCGCCGTGCGTCGACGCATCGAAGACGCCCACGCTGACGATGAGATGCCACAAGCAGTCGTCAAGCTTGAGTTCGTGAAGAAGGAAGGGCCCGGTGGGTGGCTGCTCACAAGTGCTGGTTTCGACGGCGTTGTCAGGAGATGGGACGCACGAGGCGGCACAACGGCAGCGAACAGGGGATTGGTAGGAGAATGGAAAGGTCACAGAGGTGGTGGTGAAGGAGGAGGTGTTCTTGGCTTTGTACAGGGTGGCGGTGAGGTGATTGTCACCGCAGGAGACGACAGCGTCGTCTTGGTGTACGATGCACCGCTGTCGCAATAGATGTGTTGAGGGTGGGCAAGGAGCTAGAAAGAGTTCGAATGACTGAGGAAGGTCAGCAAAAACAACAGATACCACGATAAGACGAATCGAACGATTGCGAAGACACACCTCGACTTTGAGAGGACATGGTGGGGTGTGGGACCCCTTACCGTAGAGGCTATATGTTCCACGGCCCACCTGGCACTGGCAAAACCAGCTTATGCAAGGCCATTGCGAGCGAACTGAATGTACCGTTATATCAATTCAACCTCGCTAATATGACTGACAACGATCTGAAGGACAAGTATCAGGCCCTGCCGAGACGTTGTCTTGTTGTGTTCGAGAACATCGATGAGATGAACATCATTCGTGAGCGACCGATGGTCACTCTTCCGGCGACAAAAATGCCATCATTTACTACGGGCAACTCTCGGAGACACAGTTTGATGACAATTGGGGAGAGAGCCCCTCGCCGTCGCCGATGCCGACGATAACCCCAGGACCCAGTGTAGGTATCCAGGGTACGAAAGCATCGCTACCACCGCCGCCGTCGCCGAAGAAGACCCAGGTCACTCTCAGCGGCATGTTGAACCTGCTGGACGGATTTGGCTCAAAAGAAGGGCATATTGTTATCATCACCATGAACGCACCGAAGTCCTTGGACCCAGCTCTGTATCGGGACGGTCGTAGCGATGTGCAGGTACATCTAGGTTACAGCACAAAGGCCACCGCTGCTGTGACCTTCGAAAGAATCTTTAAGGGCAGTAAACGCAACAAGCACAGAAAAGCTCACATCTTGAGAATGGCGGCGCAGTTTGGACAGATGGTACCGAAGAACTTTCTGACGCCAGCTGAAATATTATCTTCCTGTATGAAGCCCCGGACTAATGCAGTGAAAGCCCTCAGGGAATTTCCAGCTGAGATCAAGCGGAAGCGAGATAAGAGTGTCTCATTCGAATACGACATCAATGCTGGTGCACCCGAGCCTGAGTTCGACGACGATGGCGAATGTATTGAATGGCCAGACTTGACAGAGCACGAAGCCGCGGACTTCGAGGAGTCTAATGACCAAGACAAGGATAATAGGGGGAATGCAGGACCTCCAGAGGTACCTGCCGAGGCAGCTCCTGAGATGCTGCATCTCGCAGGCAGCGAGCTAGACGATGAGAGCGATGGCCTGGCCTACGGTGACTATTGTGCCGACACTAGTAGCGAGGACGTCTACGACCGGATTGGCGATGGCATTGGCCACATAGTGAGTTTCTTCACAACCCGCACCTCGATGGCGAACAATCACCTCTCCGGCCACGTCAGCCTTTCCGAGATGGTGATGCCACAGATGAGGATGCGCGCCATCACCCCTGAAGCACTTCTGCAGTTCTATCAGTATGGCTTCCCATCTTCTGCAGTCGAACCATCATTCGTGCGTACAACGCCCTTTATCGGTGGATTTGACGCACACCAAGCAGGTCGACGTCGTGAGACAAGGGTCGATACCCTGATCTTCCGCGGCGGGAGAGACTGCGTGAGGAGCGTGATGAAGAACAAGACTCGCTCTACGGCGAAGACTTGCCAGTAGTCAAACCCCCACCTGAAGCTTCTCCGGACACTTACTTTACCGCATTGTCCCTTGGTGAGCAAATCTCGAAGCGAGCTTCCAGCGCCCGCAAGCAGCTCAAGAGCAAAACCCATGGCAGGAAGAATCAAGTGAGAGCCTCCAGACCGTGGTGCCGCGTCCTTTGGATGACAATGCAACTCCCTAAAGTCGATGATCGGAGGCTGGGCGCAAATGTATGCGTAGTCATGCACATAGAGCGGACGCATACAAGGGTTGGTCTGAGTGAAGTCTGACTGGAGGTGTCTGCTAAGAATGAGAAACGGTCTTCAAGTCGAATGATTGTACAATTTCGTGCCCGTTGCGATGTATTTGACACCGAAAGACGAGATAGGAGATAAAGATGCGAGTGAGGGTTGAAGATGCAAGATTGCTCTCTAGAATGTGCTGTGATGGCCACTTCTCCGACCACCAGAGGACGATATCGCAGACTGAACAGCGCCGCAAGGGTGGTCAGAAACGTCGAAATTGAAGTCTCCGCGACAGGCAAGTTCGATGATCATTCTACCGAGGCGTCACCTCTTTCAGCCCCACACTTCCTCCATCCACCTTCCCTTCAACCACTTCTGACAGCACTTGACGTCGCACCGACCACACTTTTAGGCCCCGCACAGGTACTCGACCAAGCCATGCGCGCTGTCTCGACTCCGCGCACCTTCCTCTTTGATGGTTCGCTCGAAAGGCGAGGCGGGGCTGATGCATAGCTTCCCGTTGTCCCGCGGGGTACTTCTGGACCCTGACAGGACCATGCTGAACGTCTGCTGCAGAACTTATAGCTTTTTGCAGAAACACATAATTCTCCAACCGTAATCCTCTCATTGTATATTCCCAATCTGAAGTATTGGACCCTTCGTTGGACACCGAATCATGTCCGCCGCCCAAGCCCTCCGCGAAAAGCAAGCCCCCATCAAGGACGGCTACCGCAAGGACCCCTCTTCCGCAGTCATGACACTCAAATCCACCGGCTCTCTCGATGACTCGAGCATAACATGCAAGCTCTCGACCGGCGCCGCAGTCAAAGAGGCATCTCGAGTCGCGGGCCTGCATCCCAAAGCTGGCGGCGATGACTTCTCGATCTCAGGCGAGCTATGCTCCGGCGACATGCTGCTCGACGCACTGGTCGCATGCTCAGGCGTCACGCTGAAAGCTGTTGCAACTGCTCTCGGCCTTCCCGTTCAGTCTGGTGCCGTAACTGCCGAGGGCGATCTGGATTTTAAAGGGACAATGGGTGTGGACCGGAACGCGCCTGTGGGTATCACCGACATACGGCTGCAGTTCAATGTGAAGTTCGGGACGAAGGAGGATGGCAGCGAGGTCGATGAGAACGATCTGGAGAAGCTGGGGAAGCTGACGGAGAGGTATTGTGTTGTGCTGCAGACACTGGTTAAGAAGCCGAGTATTGGGGTTGTTGTGGTTGGGAGTGGGAAGCAAGAGGAAGGAATCCAGAGGGAGATCATGCATGGAAGCAAGTATTGAAGTCCTGGAGGCATTACTAGGGAGGAGTGACGGATGGATAGAAACATATGTGACAAAGAGTAACGCCATCAATTTACCTGCCAGAACTGTGCCCACACTACAAGAACGAGGACTGTCTCCGTCACTGCGGGCCTCCTGAGTAGTCTGAGACATCTCTAAGTGGCGTTGACGCCCATCGAAGTGCTTTGAGGCTAACACTCGTCACACCATGAACACAACAACAAAGCGGCCGTATCCACCCAGCGACATTGATCTGGGACCTGTCTGTCTTCCTTTCTGCCAAATAATGCCTGGGTCTCGCTGATAATATTTTGGGATTCCACACACCAACCTTGTGAATTCTTCTGTGCGCAAACGTGTACCTCTCTGACCAGTCTCGGTGTGATCAACTCAAGCAGCTGGAAGATGCGATGGGTGTGAAGTGGCATCCGTATACGCGTAGGATAAAAAGAGTAGATCATGACGTGCTACCCGTGGTCCTGTTGATATCGAGTAGGATATAGCAACTAAAAAACCTGAACCTCTGAGTGTATCTTCAAGCCTCGTTGATGAGTGGACAAGAACTGCAATCTGGGTATCGTTCGAGAGATCTGGTGTTCAGCATTCGTGTGAAATGAGATCAAACTTGGTTTGGAATAACATCTGTGTCCATTTGAACTCATCCTCAATGAGCGAAGTAGGCATCGCCGAGAGCGGAGAGTCATTGCTTCGTTAGACTTTTCAGCAACTTGTCATTGTGAAAAAGCAATGCAGTACTTTTCGATGTTTCATGAATTGATAGGTTGTTGGCGAACACTGTATCCAGAACACCGCTTCAGAACGACCGGCTTGACGAGCCTAAGCTTTTGTACTCTGTGCAATCAGACGACCTGCGCGGATAGCCTCTGAAGCATACTGTGAGCGCGAGATAGATCTTACGATCTTCTACATCAAGGCCCTCTGACCAAATACGATCAATCTTCAGCGCCGTCTACTCGTCCCTCTACCGCAGCCTCCGTACCGATATCAGCAAATAATAATACAAATCTCACTAACGTCTTCCTGCTCGCTGTCTGGCGTCATAAGTCGTGTGCGCTCGCGATTCCTTCCCACTCCTCCTCTCAGCCCATCCGGTCAACTCGTCCGGTCAGAATTTCGTCAAGTCTAGCTCGCTTAGCCCCGTCACGCCTGCCTATTACTGGCCAGCTGTCAGTGCGGCAGAACAGCGGGCTGAGCGAGGTGACAGCGCGTATCGTCGGGAGCGCAGACACGAACGATCAACACGAGGGCTCCCGGCGCTGTGATTGGACAGGAATTACTCCCTTTATAGCATGAATGGAATCCACGGGATCTGATGGAGTTGGGGGATGCGGGCTGAGGTGCCCAGGCGGTTGTGCCTGGCTACATGAGCTGCGTTGGCTCTGGGCCAATGGCGAGGACGAAGCCGCGTCTGCCGGGCATTGGATGGTGTCTTTTGTCAGCACACGAGGTTCAAGCTGGCGCATCGTCGGGCGATTGTGAAAGAGCTGAGTTCAACATTATCGATGTGACTTCGAGATGCAAAAGTGGTCGCCCTTTGCTAGAGCTAGAGAATGCAGTCTGCAGGGATATGAAGGTTTGGAGCTGCTGCGCTGGCTCGTTAGCCCAGCCTCAGCGACACAGAAGATGGCTTCAAAATAGGTATCTGGCGCGAAAGCGAGTTCGCGAAGGGCCGACCAACTGCATGGGTGATCAGCGTCATGTGTGATGAACGGTTCACTGCGGATCTGTGGTCCATATCTACAGATCACCTGCATAAACGAGCTCGCTGGTCGCAATCAGAAAGCAGGCCTTCCAAATTCGTAACGGGAAGATGTACGCTTGCCGTTAAACGCAAGGAGAATTCTGATGCAGCAAGGTTCCGGGCATATGCATGCAATGCGCGAAAGCTCCGATGAAGCCACGCGGATCCTTCCAGGATGATGGTGATGCAGTTGCGCCACTCAATATCCGCTGGTCAGGCCTCCGATTTCAAGTGCAGTAATCTTCCTTAGTCTCAGTCAGTCTCAGCATCACACGCACACGGTGTGTTGATTGCAGAAGAGGGCTGGGTAGGCTGCGCTTCTAGATCCGCCGTACCTGATCTAAGGCGTAGTAGACACACCATCGAGTGTATAGGGCCCAGAGCGGTGGGATGGATATAGCGGAAGATTCACTGGTTAGAGGCCGGTGGTTTCATCGGTATGCACGTGTTGAGACAGTTGTGACACTTGATAGCGTGCTGCTCGCTTCAGCGTCCATTGTGAGGTTTGGCACCTGCATGACAAGAAACGGAAGAGGACAGGCTCATCTGTCAACAGCGCTTGCAAGCCCCTGCTGAGGATCGAATTAGTTCAGGGTGCGGCAAAAGTTGCTCGCATTTAATAGAGAGCACCACACTTAAGCGTGTGATGGATCTGCCTCGTTCTGGAGAGCGGCAGAATGCTTCCGGCCACCTGCCAATGACGTGTTCTCGGTGCCAACACAACTAATATTTATCTCCGGCTGCGCGGATGAGCGCCATGACGCAGATCTGGAGATGAGCGTTCGGAGATGCGCTCGTGACACCTCCGTCAAATACGTTGATTACGGGCATCGTCTGTCTTCATCTTTGCACTGCCTCATCGATTGAAGGTTTCTGAACCGTGCCACGGAGGCCAGGGCGTTGTACGGGTGCCCTCCTTCCGACAGGTTTTGTACAAAATGTGTGAGTCCGTCCGTGTCTGACCCACCGCTGGATACCGCAACGAGGCACGGCAACAGCAACTTTGACACTGAAATTGACAAATCCTGAGGTCGAGAGATGGAATTGTCATGAGTCATGTGGTCGCAAGATCGCCAAATCGATCTGCGCAAATCGCAGTCCAGAGGCAGGATGAACCGACCTCGGCCGGATAGGGCTTGCTCGCGCAAAGGGTCTGTAGCGGCTCCCGCTAATTACCCGCACGAGCTGGATTAGCCACCTTGAGTAAAGCTGAGCAAACGTCCACCCAGATGAAGCAAGTGACATTTTGGGTCGCTAGACAGTATGGAGATCAGGAGAAAGCGCCGATTCGCAGAATTACGCCACTCAATAGTTGTTCTGATTTTCAACAGGAACGGGTTCCTTAGCTTCAGATCTTGACACATGTAAGGTGGATCTGGTCGTTGGGCAGAAGTAATACAAATCGCACTGAGCGCACGGTGATGACGTTGCAAAGGCCACGATGCAAGCAGTCCTCAAGCTGACAATTGCGTGTTGACCAACTTCCATCCGTACTCCCAATCAACAGCTCGCATCTGCGTCGACCTGAAGCCTTGGCGGTCCTATATATTGTTTGTCTCAGTGGAGCGGCGAATGCGTCTCCTCGCCAATTAGGTTTCGTATTCGGGGTCGGCGCCCTTTCTAGACAAACGTTGGTAAATTGAAGGGAGTCGATATCGACAGGGTGCTCTATTCTTGGGACTGCCCGCAAGAGCGACGTGATTGACGTGCAACTAACGACTAAAATATGTTTCAGGTTGAGCGGGAGTTGCCTTCGATAGCCTTGTCGTTTCCGTACGATGTCCAAGATTGCTCGAATGCATAGACAGTTGGTGACCTCGTTTTGAACAGTCAGATATGTCGTCATGTTGTGAGAGGTTCACACAAAAGGAGCTTGGGGCAAGCAGCCACGGTGTTCATTACACGCGGCAGGTATTGACACCTGACAGCGCGGTTCGCGAGATTCTCAGTGCAGACGTATTGTGCAAAGGTGGGTTTGATAATAGGTGAAGTGACTCGCAAAACGTCTGTATCCACAAGGCAGCGCAGATGAATGACTTGGTACGGAACGAGTGCGGGATCGACGTGCTCATCGAGATAATGCAAGTACCGAAATCGCATGCGCGGTTTGATCGCAGCATGCACAGAAGACACGGGGTTGTTAGATGCCGCGGCAAAACGTGCATGCGAGCATTCTGCGGACATGGTATAGCCCGAGGTAATCCGTTATCGTGTTGGATTGTGGCTCCTTGTGTAAGTCCACGACCACATGTTAGCCAGAATCGCAACAGACCGCATCTGAAGCGGGGGTAGCTCAGCTCCTAGCATCGCAGTCAAGGGTCTCTGTCCCAGGAACCGGGTATTCGTTGACGTTGTGAACATTGGAGGGCGAGACTGGAGGCCTTCGACTGGAGGGATGATAATGCCGTGCGTCAGTAAGAGTAATGATGCGCACGAAGACCTTGTCCTGTGTTACAAGTCCATGGAACTCAATGAATGTGCTCGCGGCCTACACGCGCGAACATGTGTTGATCATGATCTTTTCGTAGATATGCGACAAGTGGAGAACCTAACAGGTGCAGTCCATTCCGCTCTCTCGGCGAAGCGCAAGCGCAAGGTCCAGACGGGTGTCACGAATGTCACCCACGTTCGTTATCCTGGTTTTCGTCGATGTCGCTATCCACCGTCTCGTTTTCCGACAGACACAGACCACTCCACCTGACTTGACCGATTGTACCACTCAGATCAAGACAGTGACCGACATGATCGTTGCGCAGGGTGATCCTTCGTGTAGCACAATCAATAGCATACAGTCAGTATGTAATTTGCGAGACTGTGCACCACGATTGTATGTGGGAACAGCGACTGCGCTTAGCATCCGGTAGCTACAACGCCGCCAGATCTTTACAAGGGGACTAGCGACGAGGCCGGCAGACGCCAGGCCTCGCGCGAGGGTTTCCGAAAACAATAGCTTGAACCGAATCGTCCATGTTTGAGAAGCCGGCTGTGATGCAGCTTTGGGGCCAGGTGAGGGCTGTATCCAGCACGATGGCGTTCGTGGCTTCCATCGTGTATGACAGCCCATCTCTGTAGCCGTCGGTCCGGTGTGGAATGGGCCGTGAGACGGGAGGCTGTGTCCTGGTCATACAAGGGTTGGTCACGACCCTGGAGCAGGATCGTGGAGATGTTGCCAGCGTGTCTTTCAGTCTGGAACTCACAACGCCTTGCTCGCTGTTCAAAGCCGCGTTGTCGAGCTTCCGGTTACGGCATTGATGGCGGCGAGTGACCGGATATTGGAGCCTAGTCGTGACGCGATAGCGACGCTACAACGTACTGACAGCCCCTGGATGATGGCGCAAAAAAATTGGGGCTTGGCAACACACAGCGACGAACAGCGGGCGCCCAGCAAAACAAAGTGACGGACTGTCAGGCGGTCAACTGCTGCCGTGCGACCATGTGGCGGTCCCCAGCGCTTCCGCATGGTCGCATCGTACCTTGTGCAAGGTCTCGTTGGGGCTGGTGAGCACGCAGCTGCCCGTCCAGGGGATCAATGAAAGCGTGGTTCCGAGGAAGAGGTTCATCCTCGAACCGGGATGTTCGACAGCGGCCATAATCCCAGCATCTACGGGCGGGGCTTGCGCTGGCACACAAACCTGAAGCGGTCAAGACAGACGACGTGAAGGAAGGCCGGGTGTACGGCTTGGCGGGCAGGTCGTCAATCCCACGGAGCGCTGAAGAGTCAGATGCAGGTCCGGCTCGCCTGCCGGATCTGACAGAGAGCGGGAGCGGGCGGAGACTCGAGTCTCGAGCTTCGAGGACGCGAAACGCAGCGAGAGGGCTGGGCGCTCGTCAAGGTTTCGTAGATTTTGGTAGCTGCAACGTTACCAGAACGAAGGTTTGTTCCGCGACAGGCCAAACAAGTCCGAACAACCTCTGAGGCCACGAAACTGCTTCGGCCCTGAACGATATCCTCGGCGCTGCGTGGGTGAGCGACGAGGGCAGTGTTTGGTGCAATGTTTGATCGGCCGGCTAGCGGAAAAGATCAGCGCGTCGGGAAGGCGCGACCCTCGATCGAGGAAGGCGCGTCCATCCTTGCTGCCAATCACGGCGGCTCAGACGTCGTCGCACCTCCCGCAAACTGCAACCAGCGTCGTTAGACAGCTGTCAACCGCCCGCACCGAAAAAAGGGGCTTAACCCACCCGCGACCAGGTCGAGCGCTGCGCATCGGTGCTGGCTTGACATCATGGCTGTCATCACCGTCGTCGTAGCCTGCCCGTTGACAGCGTCCTCCACACGTGTGCGTACTTGCTTCTTTGTCGAGTCTGACGTACGTAGTATCATCTCCACAGACCCATCAGACCAGCAGGCTCTGCTCTGGCGAGAAGACTCAATGGGAGACTTGCCTGTCCAGTTCACGTGCATTGGTCGTTTGGGACAGACTCAAACAAGAGTCAACCAGCATTGACTGTAGGGGATTGCTGTCTGCGGCTCCCCTCTACTTCTGCTCCCACGGCCAGGAGAAGGGCATCGCTGTCGACGATCACCCGTAATCAACCTCAGGCTGGCGGCTGCAGATGAGCAAGTCGTTCTCCCAGCTGCTTTTCCTGTACCACGGTGAACGCCTCTTTTTCTTCTGAAAGCTCTCTGCTGCAGGACTAGTACCATCTCACTTCACGACACGACAGCGAGCCTTCCGCTCCTGGCTGCTGGAAAACCTCCGTTGCACAACTGCACACGGTCGTCAGCCACCAGCCTGGTTTGGGCCTGCGGCAGCTGTCTACCGGACATGGTGCCATCTGCTGGGGCCACAAAGGAGCCACCAGCATGGCTCCAGCGTGCACAAGAAGTCACTACCTCGGATTGACCTCCACTCTGGTCAAAGGTACGGTCGCAGACATTGTCGTTCACGTTGCGTCTGCCCTCCGAACATGCGGAGAGTTCATTATGGCGCCCTGCTTCAATAGTCCCACTCCCATGCCTCTTCAGCCGTCATCATGGTACCGTGCAACCGGGCCCTGGTACAGCTGGAATTCACGAAGTATCGAGCAGAGCTTGACTAGGGTCGGTTTATTGGAAAGATGCACGAACTGCTCTTGTTTGGACGAGAACGCATCCGGCCTGGGCTGCGCCCACGTTGAGCGAAGAATGCGGAGCATAATCCCAGGGCAATTGCACGCGAAGGAAGGCGAGGCTGCCAAGGTCGAACTTTGTTCTGCACAAAGTTGGCAGCATGCAAGGCTTGAGACGATCGTTTGCAGGCCAGCCAGATCTTGGCTTCGCCCGCTGTCGCTGTGATGGAACGTTGACAGCTGGCTGCGGCGCCCATTGTGTGGGAGCGCGGATGAGGTAATCGACCAGGAACCAGTGAAAGGCACGCGACGAAATGGGCTGCGAACAGAAGTGGCCCCTGCTCATTTTTATGTCGAGTCAGATGCAGCAAGATCTGCGTCGATTCAAGTCTGGCAAAGGTGGAGACAAGCGGCGACGCTCTAATGGCGCACCCGGCGTAAGGCCTGCAGCAGATAGCGCGGCTTCACCACCGGCTCGTGCCTTGAGTTCTGCGGCGTAGTGGGAGCCCTCTTGTTTCCTCTCCCAGCCAAAGCCTGCGTTGTGCACGCTCGGAGAATATAGGCCAAACCTTAACTCGCACCTGTCAGAAGCGCAGACGTCGTGCTAGACGCGCCTGTCTGTCCTCCGCTGGCGCTTGCTAGCATTCCCCTGGCGCACTACCTGGTTGCAAGATCGCGCTGCATGGTTGAAGTACGGCCCGTTGCAGTCTTGCTTTGCCCAGAAACGCCTCCTTCGCCGTGGATCTGTTCTTAAACACCTTGCGCCCGTCATCACGACCCTGACCAGTCCTGCGAACTGCTGCGTGCTTGCGCCGGCTTACCTTTTTCAACTCGGTTGCGACACACGATCTGTATATTCAAAGTCGATTGTACCTTCCTGTATCATTATTCGGGCTCGGACTCTTCGACTCATTTTCGACACCAGCATATCTGCGATATAACCCTGGTCATAGCTGCCCTGGACTTTGGCACCCCTCGTACCTTTCACGTCACCACAACTCTCTCTTTACAATTCAGTAAGTTGAAGTCAATCACCATTCGCTGCATTGTCAATGTCTGTACCAATCTGTCTCGCTGTGGAGACTATTGGTTGTCAAGAAGAGTGGTTCATCAACATCAACCACGGTTCAACACATTACACCCTGACACACTCATCCTGTTGGCAGACACTAACATTTTGAGCAGCATATAAAGTTGCAGCTGCGCATGTATGGAGTACCTCACGCTTCACGATATCCCGCAGCGCCATTGCAACCCCGTACACTCACACAGAATGGCCTCTCAGTCAAGTGAAAGACCGGTGGCACACATGGCAGCGGTATGTGATATCTTCTCTTTCACTTCCTCCTCCGACCCTAAATATCCCAAAGAAAGGCTGTTTCTTCCTTCCCACTTCCCTCGTTGTGTTGCGCATGTCTCCGGCAGCAGGAAGGAAGCGCCGCACCAGCAGCTCCTTCTAGAAACGATCACGCTTCCCAAGCTATCCCCCGCCTCCCTTTCCACTCCGTTAGACCCATGCAGCTTTTGCCGCCCTCCCTCTCCTTTTGATGACAGCATGGGATTCAACAACCTGCCCGGTCACCCTGCCCACCCTCCCTACAAGCGCTGCACTGTTGCAGAAAAGGAAGAATACCTAGACTGGTGCAGTACTAAGACGACACCGCAGAACCATCTGCAGCGCAGTTCACCCCCGCTGCAGCCCGGCGAACAGAACTTTCCAGGCAAACTCCCTTCATTCAATGAGGTCAGTAGGGTTTGAAAGCTGACACTTCGTCACGCTGACTCCTGCAGTTCGTTCAAACAACAATTGAAAGGACCCCACCACACACACCATCACGGAGAAATGAGTCTGCTGAAAGCTCTCCACATGTGCGCCCTCAGTTCGATGACGTAGCCTGGACAGACAGCAAGCGCAGGCGGGTCGACACATTGGGCGACATATACGCTCGTCCGTCGAATGCTTCAGAGTACACTCCCGCGGATCGTCGCATGAGCTCTGCTATTGACCCTGCTCTATACTACGCAGAGTCGAGTCGCTCTAGACAACATTCTGCAGGCCCCAGCCATCATCGCCCAAGCTTGCCCTACCCTCCTCCTGCATCGGCGCCGCAGCACGCCCGCCACCAGTCTCAACCTGTCGCGCAAGGCCATGCTCTTTACCAGCAGCCTCCTATTCCACCACCCAGGATGGTCGCCCAAGGATCATACGCGCATCCACCTCCCCCGCCGCCAGGTATGATGTACGAGCGCAGAGAAAACTACTACCAAGACCCCCGCATGCAGCAGCACGCTTACCCATACGACGACCGCCGCGAATCAGTGTACTATGCCAGCCAGCCATACGGTGCCCAACCTCCTGTGGGTTACGAGCAGGGCTACTACGACATACGATTTCAGCAACATGTTGGTGTCGACCACAACGCCTTCAATCGCAAGCGACGAGGCAATCTTCCAAAGGAAGCTACCAACATCCTGAAAGACTGGTTCTCGGCGAACCGGGCGTCCCCTTACCCCTCTGAGGAGCAAAAGATGGAGCTCTGTGCACTGACACAATTGTCCCTCAATCAGGTAAGCCTCCCCTCCGTTGCTATGAGCAAAACGGTCAACCAAAGTTCAATGGCTGTCACAGTATACTAATGACACTGCAGGTCAGCAATTGGTTCATCAATGCACGTCGCCGCGCCCCACAGAAAGAGCAAAGAGAGCGCGAGAACGCCAACGCTGAGCAGTAGGATTCATCCTGAGCCCTGTGTTGTCGATTCGAGCAGCGAGTCGCCATTCTTTTCACCTCTCGCATTGGACATGCTTTGAGCTTGCCGGACATATTTTCACGTGCATTCATCTTGTTGGCTTTTGATATCCTTACCTTACTGTCACATCCTTGTTCGACGGTATTTGCATCATCGACTGTCAGGATGGGCTGTCTTCTTCCTCTCAACTGTACGTAATACCCTGGATACCAAGATGGAGCATTGTATTGGGCATGGACACGGGTACATACACCGAGGCAAGGAGTATTCGGCGTTCCCGCGGACACTACACGACGCGGTGATTATTTTGTGGTTTCAAGTACCTAGTCTTAATCAACTCGAATCTACTAGATCTCGAGCAAGTCAAGATTATGATTTTCGGCGTCAACACTAACCCTGACACTGACCACACCGCGACACTTGAGCGACACTGACTGCGCAGATTCTAACCTCACCACATGGCAACCAAGCTGAAGAAGGCATGACCACGGAAACTATCGACCAGTCCGCTACCACTAGGAGACTTTCAATGGTGAAACATCCAGACGATGTGGCGCTATGCTCTATTTGTTCCGCACCTCACAGGGCGTTGCGCTTCTCATGGCTCGCATGGCTCCATCCGCCACCAGATCAACACACTATCGAAACGCGATGCTGTTGAGCGGCTGGCCCAGCCGTGGACATAACGAACAAAGTTTACACTACATTACGACTACAATGCACTACTGTACTGTCAAACGATACGATGGGCGTCGGTAACTTCACTAGCGCAAACTTACTCTCCGCCGCTGCGGGAGGAGGATTTGCGTACTGCAGGAACATTTGCAAGCGGTTGCAATCCAGACCATCGAACCTTGTCGCTGATGACTTCGTGCCCGTTTCCAGGGACTCGTTATTTGCTATTTTCGAAACACTGCTTGGCGGAAATGAAAGTTTCTAGTAGGGACGTGTTTCATACAGGGTTTTGGGAAGCAAAGCAATGTATGCGTAACTTGACGCTTAACGGGCGGCGGGGTGTCATGCGCGGACCATGCCTAAACACTTTTGTACAAGCATTGTAGAGTGTGTTTTGAGACCGAGGGGGGGGGGGGGGGGTAGTCGAATACAATGGGCCTCATCAGATCCTCTCCAGCTTGTCCAGCTTGGATAGATGAGCAAGCAAAAGCGCTTTGGATTTGATTCACTCATCTTCACCGGCCCAGGCAATCCCGTGGAGTTACCTCACATGCGCCATCAACAGGCATGATAGTGCTCTGCTCGCTCTGATTGCGCCTGAGATGACTAGCTCCCACCAGCAATATCTCAGAAGGGGTGAGCTCCCGTTATGCCGACAGGTTGATTGTCCCGAAGACTGGATATTGTCAACAGCTGCATTGGTACACGCACGATTCCTGTACCTCAATCTCATCCAAATCTTCTTCTCTCTACCAGCCGTGTACCTGGATTGAATCCTTGTCAATATGTATGCCCTACTGCCGGTTCTATGGAGACTCAACCGATTAGTAAGGTCCTTCGGGACAGCGCACAAAACTGGATTAGCTTTGCATCCTTCGGAATCCTTTGACTGTACCGCAGCCTTCCATGGCTCCAGATGCAAGGAAGCAGATGGAAATCATGTTCGCACTGTCGCGTATCGTCGCCAAGGAGATTGCTTGTCCTCCAGTCCTCCAGATCGTCCTTTGGATAGTGGACGGCGAGGTGGGTCGTGCTTCAATCCGCTTCCCCAGGATTTAGAAATCAATGCACAGTAATCACTTTGGATGCCTAGAACCTTTGCGCAATCGACTAGATGAGTGAGGTCGAAGGGTTGCCTAGCACGTACTGGCTGATCGCTCCTCTTGTATACCGCGCATCAAGCTGTGTGTTGTGCGCCTAGCGTGAAGACGACATATTAAGTCGCTGCTAGTCAAGCGTGTTCATGTCCTCAACAAGCTCCAGTGTAAGATCACCGTACAGGCGTGTTTACGATGTAGAATGCTCGGTTCTGAAATTCAGCTTGATAGTTGCAGCGTGTCTTGATGCTCAGGTGCTCCTTCTGGTTTCGAGGGGAACCACGTGGCGTGTGTTTTGGAGGGGCAACTTCACATCTCCGGACCCAAGAACACCGTCACCATCTCAACAGCCAACTTTGTTCATGCGCGCCTTCTAACAAACAACTGTCGCTCACCCCATCCAGGCTTCGAGGAGAACTCTAGCGTCATCGGAAGATCTCCGTGCGGCTGCTGGCAGTTACCTCGCCGCTGAGCTGAGGTGCACGTTGTCAATTCCACTCCAGCTGCGCCGCCGCCAGTGTCGTTGGGAAATTCATTCCATTCGTCAACCTCATCACATCGCCGTCCCGATCTATTCACTTGGCCAACCATGTCTTGTTTTTCCTCTTCTTTTTGTTCGATTTCTGAAGGAGCCTGGATGATGGACAAATGGTGGGCGATGGTGGCTGGAAGCGGCTGGTCGTGAAGCACGTACCTGCGTTGCGTGTGCAACCTTTGCTGGCGCCCTTGACACCACTCACACGTGGCTATAGAACTGGTTCACCTCGGCACAAATGTTTGCGCAAGCCTCTGCAGGGCAGGAGATGCAATTCAGACCACACGCTCGGGAGAAGAAGCGGTCAAACTTTGCAGCTTTTGGGGCCGCTAGTCTACGCTACGAATGACACCGACTGGCGCCAGAGTACTCGCGCCTGCGGCTCGGTCCAGGACGGTAGAAGACAGACGACTTATCGATAATTCCAACCGCGTACACGACCTGCGTCGACAACGCAACAGAGCCTTGCCGACCTGGGCCAAGCGGTTAAGCGGTACTATGGGCTAGAGCCCTCTAGTGTCTATGGTATTCGGAGCGATTAAATGGCGCTTTGAAGGACAAGCAGCCACCATCCTTTCGGTATAACACTTCCAATCGGAGTTGACATCTCCCCTGGCGCTTCGTCAGTGTCTCACCGCGAACAAAGAAACCAGACAGACACGCAGGTCATTCAGCATACCCGCGGGGATCATGTTGCATACGAGGCGGCAGGAACCGATCGTCATGCGAAGATCGAGTGTTCGGCGTTCGCGAGAGAGACGAGGTGGGTATCAAGCATGCGTACATGCGCTCGCTTGCAAGGGTCTGCGGCTGCGCACGAATCATCTTCCACAAAAGCGCGGCTTCAACGACCCAGCGCGCAATAGACCTGCGTTGCTGTGGCTCCGATCCTGCATGCCTTCCCATCCAAGACTCGTTCGCATGCCCCACAGATTCTCGACCAACGGCAATAATTCACGGCTGCCAAGCAGCGACCATGTGCGACTAAGTTACAATCCAGCGCTGCCCCGCTGTCCGCGCATGCGGCACAGTCCGTATGGTACACGATGGGATCCAAGCCGGCCTCCACGCCTGCAGCAACGTGAGGTTGGTGGACCTCGAGCTCGAGGATCCATGATCGAAGGATTCATGAGCGGGTTGTACCTGTCAGCAAAACCCCAAGCGCTCTCATAATTGCGCTGCGATCCACCAAGCAATCCTCGAAGTATACCATGGACAGCCTCATTCGAGTTGCGTGTGCATGGAATAAACGCGGGCCGCCCACCGCCATGCTACGATCCATAACTATCCGCCGTCCTGGATAGTATCATCCTTGTTCGGAGACTGACTGTACGAATCCGACTAACGTCACCAACGTAGGGTCCGTATTGGTGCAAGATGCCACCACTAGCGTATCTTGTCATGCCCCTCCAAGCCGGTCGGTACGATTTCTTAGCCAACTGAGTCAATAATTCCTGTACCATTGGTGGCCCCGGGGACCTCGACTTGATCTTCGGTGCTGAATACTGTGATCAGACACTCCGCAATGCTCTAGTTTGACACGCAGATTCGTAATCGGCGGCCCAGCTGCATTGTCACCCCATCCTTTTCATTTCTCACCAATGTGGATGCTTCACGAAAAAGCAGATGACTACTGGTGTAATCAGCACTACACATGGAGTGCACACAGGTTGACTTGACATCGTCAGATCGAATGTCAAGATCGGTTGGTCATTCATCCGGCAGACCTTCTTGCCCTGATAAGGCAGAGCCAGCGGAGGATTGGGACATGGGACGATCTGCAGTACACTAAGCCGCCAGCCATGTCCCGTCTGTATGCAGCCACTTCCAGGCTGTTGGATCTCAAGGCCAGGGGTCTGACTTGTCCATCTATCCTGTACTGGCCAATCGACCTTGAGACGGGTCAACTGTTTATGGGGGACGCCTAATCGGTCTGTAAGACGCGGTGGCGTTGCAGATGTGGATGCAACGATCCTTGTCCCGCAGCATACTACGGTAGTACTGCTGTCTGAAGCCAAGCAGCTCGGTTTGGCATGCATGCTGTATAAAGAAGCAGTAGTGTTACTGCAAGCAACCCCTCACGCTTCTGCTTTATCGCTATCGCCCCGCATCGTCGTCTCTGCATCATGAAGAAGCAGGTTCAGTTCAGCAACATGTCTGAATTGTCGGCGGAAGACCAGGCCTTTGTCTCCACATTCGGGCGTGGTCCAAGGCTAACAGTGCCTCATGACACTGTCCACGAGGCCTTCGAAAGCATCGTGGATGCATACCCTACCGTCGTTGCCGCTGTACACGGCGACCGCAAAATCACATACCACCAGCTGGATCTGGCGGCCAACCGACTGGCACATCATCTTATCAACTCGGGTCTACGTCCAAGGCAGAGAGTATGTCTCGTGGTCCAGCGCTCTCTGGAGATGCTCATAGGTCTCTTGGCCATCTTGAAGGCTGGTTGCCAGTACGTTCCTATTGATGGTGGTGTTGCATCCGATCAGGCACTTCAACACATCTTCGAGGACACAGAGTCCCGCTTCATCCTCTGCTTGCCTAAGTACTGGGACAAGGTCAGGCAATTTGCTCGCAAGGATGCCATCGTGCTTGAAGTGGGTATGGACACAGGCGCTTTCTACTCTCCTCTCAGGCCCTGTGTCAAAGTTTCCGGCAATGATGGCATCTACGCCATGTACACATCAGGTATGTGGCAAGATGCTACACATATCGGCATGAGCTGACGATCATACAGGAAGCACTGGTGTGCCAAAAGGTGTCGATGTCAAGCATAGCACTATGACCAACGCTTTGTTGCTTGAGCCAGGCCGGCTGAAGATCACTGTCGGCTCCAAGGTTGCGCAAGTGCTGAGCATATCCTTTGCAATGGGTAAGTAGCCAGTCGCTGAGCATATGTTGCGATGCTGACCGATACAACAGGTGCGTGGGAGATGCTCGGATCCTTAGTCAACGGCGGCACGCTTTATCTTCGAGGATCTGACTGGAACGCCACACTGGAGCAGGTGAGCTCTTACCCTCTTTCCCTAAGAGGATAGTACACTGATCAGTCATCAGATTGACACCCTTGTCTGCACACCCTCTATCCTCGCGAAATACAGACAAGAAGACTACACAAACATCAAGACGATAGTAGTTGCTGGAGAAGCCTGCTCACAGTCGTATGTGACCCTCACTCCGCTTGAATCATTCGTTGCTTATTCCAATTTTAGGCTGGCCGACAAGTGGGCACAGGATCGATGCTTCTACAACCTTCTTGGTTCGACAGAAGTCTTCCTGTTCTCCGCGCACAAGCATACCATTGGTGAACCTCTCTCAATTGGTCGACCGCTTCCGAACACCACGTGCTACATCCTTGATGAAGCCAACCAGCCAGTTCCGGTCGGTCAAAGAGGTACACTATGGGTAGGCGGCAAAGGTGTATCGAAAGGGTACATCAATCTCCCACTCACAAGCGCCGAGAAGTTCCAGCCTGATAGGTTTGCCAACGATGGCACCACCATGTACAACTTCGGTAATATCGTGTGCTGGAGAGCTGACGGATCACTGGACTCCTTTGGTCGAATGGATGATCAGGTCAAGATCAAAGGCTTCCGGGTCGAACTCGAGGGTGTCACTGCTGTCATTGAGCAGTTCGATGACGTTGCGCGCGCCACTTCGCTCGTCATTGACGGAATACTACATGCCTACTACACGTCCACCGATCCTATCGACGAAGGAGCGCTCGATGCGTTCATGCGAAAACAGCTTCCTTACTACTCCGTCCCTGAACGCTGGTTCCGTGTCGGAACGATACCACTGAACGCAAACGGTAAGGTTGACAAAGCCCGACTGAAGGCTTTGGCGGCTGAGACCAGCATCCCTACCACCGACGTCAAGCCTACAAAGCCAGGTCACCAGAGAGTCGACTCGGCATTCGACAATGTTGTCGCCGTAAGAGAAGTTGTTGTACCATTACCCGCCATCACTCAAGAGTCGTCGCACACATCGTACCAGGAAATCGATCTCGAGAAAGGACTCCGCTGTCACACGAAGCACCTCAGCTCTTCAACTGTCAGTACAAACCCAGACGACACTCTCGCCATCATGCCAGCGCCCACGGGATCATCTAAAGGACACTGGCTTCGACACCGCGGCATGATTGCTTACCGCTGGTTATTGATCCCTATCGTCGCTGTGAACATTGGAGTCGCCTGTTGGATCTTGAATCGAGGGATCAAAAGTCAACAATATCCGCTGTCATACGTCGCCACGGCCACAGCAGCCAATCTCTGCGCCTCCATCTTGATAAGATCGGAGCCAGTGATCAACCTGCTCTTCACGGTGTTCTCTTCGGTGCCCACCTGGATGCCTCTTACGTTACGACGGATCTGTGCAAATGTATATCATATTGGCGGGATTCATGTTGGATGCGCCATCGCCGCGGTGATCTGGTTCATCATCTTTGCTGTTGGGGCGAGCATCGATTTGGCGAAAGAAGCTAATGCGCGCGCTCTGTCACTTGCACCGACTATTTTGACATACTTCATTCTGGCACTTCTTCTGTTGCTGACAGGCCATTCCCAACCCACGCTCCGCAACAAGTACCACGACTCCTGGGAGAACCTACATCGTTTCGGCGGCTGGACAATTCTTGGCTTGTACTGGATACTTGTCGGGCTCTCTACCAAGGACCTGAGTCGCGGCTCTGACATGTCGACCTCAGAAGCCTACCTGCACAACCCTTCTATCTGGCTGATCGCGGCTGCCACGTGTGCGATCATCTTTCCATGGCTATTTCTTCGCCGCGTTCCTGTCCGATCTGAAGTCCTCTCCTCTCATGCCGTCCGTCTCCACTTTGGTTCCGAGGTCGCGCCAGGTCAAGGCGTCCGCCTTGCCGGAAGCCCGCTTCGCGACTGGCATGGTTTTGCGACAATCACCAATGGACTTGGCAACAACCCCAACAGCGATGGGAAAGGATACTCAGTCATTGTCAGCCGCGCTGGCGACTTCACCGGCCGTTGCATAGACGAGCCACCGACGCACATCTGGAGACGTGGCATCCCCACGTGCGGTGTTCTGCGAATTGCAACCTTGTTCAAGAGCGTAGTCGTGGTCGCAACAGGATCTGGCATTGGACCGTGCTTGTCCATCTTCCCCTACCACAACATCGCAATGCGCATTTTGTGGACGGCACCCAATCACCAGAAAACATTTGGCAAGTCAATCGTTGAGGATGTGCGCAGACGCGATCCCAACGCAGTGATCTACAACACACGAGAGTCAGGGAAGCCTGACATGAGCCTTCTCACTTACAGGCTCTACAAAGAGAGCGGCGCTGAGGCGGTGCTTGTCATCAGCAACAAACGCTTTACACAGCAGATCGTGTTTGACATGGAGAGGCGAGGCATCCCGGCGTATGGAGCCATTTTCGATTCTTGAGTTCATATGGTTGACGATGATGAGTGTTATGAGCGAGCATAAGCAGGAGCATTGCATGAGCACGACTGAAGAGACACACGACATACGAATGAGATTCATGACCACTTCCACTTTTTGTAATCACGTGCGCTCACGGCGCCCACACAACTACATCTCTTGAGTAGCAGGAAATGCTCGGCCAGACTCCGCGTATCTCGAGAATTGAGAGGAACCCGATGTCTACCCACGTAACGTTTGTGCGCCAGTGATCACCTTGTCAGTTACAGTGATTGCGCTATCGTGCGATACTGGTAATTTCTGCGATGCAAGAAATCGTATGAACAACGGCGACCACCACGAGTCATGCGGTGGTGTCGCTGCGACAGCCGTGACACCCGTTTTCGACACGGTAGGCCTCGATTGAGTCTGTGAAGCACCGCTTTCGAGCAAGCTGCATCGTGTTCCATGACGAGGCCAGCGACCCTGCATCTAAGCGGGGCTGTTCCATATGCAGGCAGGCGATCTCCTCTATGTGTAAGTGCATTGCTGACTCCACCGCAGCCGCTCCACTGATCTACACCGCATCGACATGCACGTGCATGGCAAACATCAATCACACGCAGTAGTCACAGTAGCAGTCTTTATTGTCGCAATCATCTCTCCGAGCTTTGTTGAAAGCGTTCTGACGTACTTGTTGCGACTGACACTGACGCGCCACTGTCAAATCTGGCGGTGAACGTGAATGTTGATGGCACGTGAATTGCGCATTCCTGCCTTCACTCGCGCTTTCACTAAGGCTGCCAGGTTCCAGCAAACTAGCGTGGGCCCACCCCCACAATTGTAAGCTAATAACAACAACATCACCAGCGCTGCCACGACACGACTCACTCGCGACGACGATCACTGCTGCCGAACTTCACCGACCGAAAACATCGCCGACTATCTCTAGGCTATCACTAGTGCGCAAGCGCACTATGGCTGATTCCGTTGCCAACACCAGTGTCAAGCAGCGGTCCGCGAAGCCCGCGCGCTCGTTCCTCACGTTTCCTCCAGGTATGTCCGCTTGTACACGTGCTTCCTCAAGCTCGGTGCAACAATATACAGGTACTTGACGGCCACCAGGGTTTCGTCGAATTGGCGGAAGAAGCTCCAAAGCTGTCAACAGACCAGACACTTCGACAGCCGCAATCACATCGACAAGTGGCTGGACACGAGGCACTCTGCAGCCTGTATTTCCCCAGACTTTTGTGCCGCGGGAGGTCCAACACCATTGGCACGAACAAAGCTGACATCACTAGAACTTCGCATTCATATTCACAAACTTTACATTGGTGAAGACATCGTCGACTACGTACCGAATTGGGCTGTCTTCTCACGACACTGTTACCTCTCACTGGCACAAATATGCAAGCAGATCTATCAAGAATTCATTTCCTTCTTCAGATCCGACACGACAGTCCGAGTCCGCCATTACCATCTTGAACGCTATCTGAAGACGTTCTACCCAATTGCGGTGACCGCAAATGGAACATATGGCGCCGCTAGACTGCATGTACTGCTGCCTCACAACCTGGAACGACCACAGACTCCGCCAGTGCCTTATTTCGATCTGACTTCTCTCTTCGTACTCATGGCATACTACGACATGTTCAAGTGTACGTTTGGCTATACATCACCGCCAGATCAGGAGCCGCATGAGATCGCTTTGAGTGAAGCGAAGGAGTTGACAAGCCTGCTTTCCAGAACCAGTAGAAGTGCGGCTTCCATCCTCGCCTCCATCATCGAAGTTCGACTGGTGATGAGACAGGCGGGTTACAACAACAAGAAACCGCCCACCGTAGACGAAGCAAACGTGCGTCCAGCGGTGTGGTTTCTTCTCAAGGAGCACACTGTCCTTCCGGGTGATTGGCCTTGGTACGGCGCGCACGATCGCAACGCTGAAAGCCTGCTCCTGTGGCAGCAGTGGCTCAAGCGTAATGGGGTGTCTGACCTGGAGAGGTGGCATGTATATGTCACCGTACACCGTGAAGGTAGTCAGCTCATCGACGAGACCGTGATCCCGGCTGACAACGCTCGATTTCACTACAAGGCAGTGTCGCCCGAGAAGCATCAAGACTACATGCTTGCGACTCGTCTCCGCCGATGGCGCTTCTGACCTGTTCAGGCTGAACGAAGCAACGAGACACTGTGCGTGTATGATCTTGGCGTTGGGACTTCCAACCTGTTCGAAACGGATTGATTCACGTCCCCACCAAGGGTGGGATTCTCTTTCGGATGACAGGGATGGACTTGACTACATGATATCGCTCTTGAGCGCCCTGGCGGCAGTGGTTTCGTCATTGCTTCATGCTGCCTTCCGCGCATTGGTCGACTGGATGCTGGTGTTAACAGTAGTTTGACGATTGACAGTCTTACATAGTCTTATTGACCCCATGGACAATGCTCTCACACCCTGCAGAACGTCTGGCGCGAAGCGCAAGCACAATTCCACATTTACACATTCATGGAGTGTTTTCACTCGACTCGCTGCAGCCCAGTAATAGCAGCCCGTGGCAAGGCAGTAGGCTAGCTCTCAAGTTGCACAAAGAGTCGCATATACGAAGAAGCCGTCATAGCCATTGGAAGGCCCATTGGTAGGCTGAAGACATATCCGCAAATATTGACTACCTCCGGGTTCTCCAAATCGTCCAACAACACGACGGGCTAGTTCATTGGCAGGCCATTGAAGTTTCGAGCCGTACACTGTGCGCATTGACGCATGTAAGTGTCGTGGTAACAAGATAGTGCTCAGACAAGACATTCCACAGTGACGCCATGCTAAACTTTTCATGCAAGGGCGCTATCTGAACGTGGGTATAAAACTATCCGGTGCACATTTTGCGGTGTCTCCCTAACACAAGATCAATGAACATGGCGCTCAACTCTACAACACCGACTAGACCGCGCAAGGCTGCCCTGGAGGCAGCGTCCTCGAAAGAACCAACGTCTAGCACTCAGTCCTTAACTGTCACACTAAACAACGTATTTAGATTCTTGGATCTGCCGCCTGAGATTCGTAATCGCATCTACTACTTCTGCGTCAATAAGACACCGATCGATTCGTCCAATGAGCCTCGCTTCGTAGCGGGTCCGCGAGAAGAAGTGCTGGCGCGTCTTCGATCGATACTGGTTCATTGTGAAGATGAAGAACAACGCCTTTTCGCGGCAGTGGACCAGCGCCTGATACTGCGTCCGGTCTTTCTCGGCAACAACATAAACTTTTCGTCTACCAGCCCGGTGTTCATGGGGTTGATGCAGACCTGTCGACAAGTTCCAACCGAGTATCGGCCCATCTTCCACGCTCTCACCCGGTCCATCTGAGCGTGCGAGGCGCCAAGGAATAAATCGACCAGGTACTCGAGCCCGTGAGGGGAAATGCGAGCGATGCAGCAATGGTCTGTCCGGCACGTATCATCCTCGATGTTGATGAGCCATATCCGTGCACGAAGCATCACAACAGCAGCTTCGTGGTCGGGCTGCTGCCTATGATCCGACTGACCCATCGTGTATCTCACTTGCGTGTTGAGTTCCACGCATCTGGTACCTTCCGCAAGGCAGTCGTCGATCTGAACAAGTTCATCGCACCCGACGGTGCACTTGCAATGTACAATGAGTATACTGGTGCTGTTGTAGTCGAGGGCGTATATCCGCGCATGCTGATTCCCAATGTCAAGCCCTTGCGAGTCAGACTGCGAGAGTTGTTCGACGGTCATAAGTTAATGATAGGCATTGCAGTAGAAGCGGATAGCAAACAGGCATTCTGGGAAATATGTGAAATAGCTCAGCAGGGAGGACTTGTGCTCAGGTTGGCGGATTTTGCGCCCGAGCTGGGTGTGTCTCCGTACAAGCATCTGAGCATGTTCCTCGAATGGTTTAATCAGACGAACGAAGTGCACTCAGCGCAATATCACGACAGGAGTGCGAATGAGTAGCATAACAAAGTCTTTCCAACATCTGCTGAAGTTAGAAGGAGTGATTAAAGATGTGTAGCCACCAGAAGCCTCGGAGAGTTGTGAGACGTGCACAGCGCATATAGCTTGAGTAGCTTCTTGACCCTTCGGGAATGCTTGAAAATACTCTCTTCTGCCAAGTGAAGGCTACTTGCCCGCTATAGGATAAGTAAGGGATACAGATGACAAAAACAAATTTCGTGAGTTTAGCCCTGCTGCCACATTTGCGTCGTGTGCCCTGCAAAACTGACACCATCAATCTCCTTGATCTCGTCGTTCGTCAATCTCCACTCGAGCGAGCTGCAATTTTCCTCAGCTTGCTGCAGCTTCCGGATTCCTACTACCGGCGTGATGCCCTTGCAGAGGTTGTAGTTTAGCGCAACCGCGCCAGGCGTGACACCATGCTTTTCGCCTATCTGTCGCAAGACCGAAACGACGGGATCAATCTCTCTCATGTCGTAGCTGCTGAATCGATATGTCTTCGGTGGCTCATTCTGTGCATTGTACTTCCCGCTCAAGCGACCTTGCGCGAGTGACGAGTAGGACTGGAAGACAATGCCGCGCTCTTTGCACGCTTGCAGAAGACCGGAAAGCTCCGGTTCCCGACGCAAGACGCTGAATTCGCACTGGTTGATGGCAAGCGGAATGTCGTACTTCGCCAGCTCATCAGCGAACTTGATCATGTCCTCGGCACTGTAGTTGGCGACTCCAACGCACTTTGTAAGTCCCGTCTCGACGCACTCAGCCATACCCTTCGCGATCATCTTGATCGATTGAACGTGGATGGGTCCGTGTACGAGGTATATGTCAACACAGTCGACGCCGAGATTCTTGCAACTTGTCTCAAGCTTCTTCAACGGCGCTGATGAGGGGTGCAAGATGTCTTTGAGCTGTGGAACCACGAAGAACTTGGTCTGGATAACGAAGTCATTCCGGCTCATCCCTTGGAAGAGGCGGCCGCATATCGCTTCTGACTCGCCCGTACCGTAGACCTGCGCCGTGTCGATAAAGTTGACGCCCCGACTGACGCAGTGTTGCCATGCTTGTTGAACGGCGGGAAATTCTGAGTCATCCCAGTGGAAGGTAGACTTGTCGCCCCAAGGCCATGCGCCGATGCAGAGTGGTGGTGCTTGAACATTGACGTTCTTGCCTCGGTATGTGACAAGGTTGCGAGCAGAGGGTGTCTCTGTCTCGGGTATCACGGTGGCGAGACCGTCGAAGTTGGGATAGTTCTCACGAACCGGATTTGGCTTCACATGTTTCCCGGTGTGGATGCCGCTCACTGCGGACATACCGGAGCTCAGGCCCGCTTGAAGAACGTGCTGCATTGTGATCGTACGACGGAGGTTCTGGGTGGAATGTCAGGTTATATTTGTATTGTGTGGCATAGTGGACTCTGGGGTGTACGCAGTGAAATTAAGCTTTTATGTATGAAACCGTGAAACCCAAGGTGTCACCGGTAATGCCAGGCAACATGTCGATGCCGTCATGGCCAGGACATGTCAGATGCACGTTGACTCCACTCCACCTGCATATCCGCAGGTTCCTGCCAGATATTGCTGGGATTGGAGTCGCGGTATGTGAGATCGAGCATGGTTTATGAGGCAAAACGGCGTGGTGGTGTATGTATGAACGAAGTGTGATGTCATTCTTCACGATGCGCGCGAGTACCCCATGGTCCGAGGAGACCATGATGGAGGGACAGCCTTGGTGAGCGTTACTATGCGTCGAACGGGTTCGCGGAAAGGTCGAGGTATGTCGTGAATGAGAGATAGCCGGAGCATGCGGCTGCAGCACATGGCAGCCAAGTGTGTGACGTCATCGATAGCCACAGCAATCCCTTCGATAATCGCAGGCTCATAGCCGAACGCACACCGTCCCCCACATCATGTACGATCTGACTCGCAATGCTATTCACTTGTCGTATTTGACTGAGCGTGCTGGCGAGCCAGGGAATTCCCGCTGCGCGTTGTGCAGCACGGGAGTACTCAGGGAGAACTGAAGCGAAGCGTCTGTACATTCAACGCTTTCGTGTGAAGACGCTTTCGAGTGAGGTATACCATATTTCTGATGGACAGAGACAACCCATCATAGTGGAAAGTTGTATGAAGCTAACTCTGTGCTTCAAGAGTGGGTAGGCATTACAGCAACAGTGCTAGCACAGCAGCTTTTACCGTAAACCTACCGTCACTTGACTGTTCCCGGCGCAGCATTGAGCATGGAGTCAGAAGGATCCAAGAATATTGCCAGATAGTGCTCGAGATGCCTCTGATGGGTCAGGACCACCAAGTAGAGAACAACGGGGGGCTGCCCAACAACTTCTCTTACCTTGATGTCAGGCAGAAAGTATCACACATCGAAGAAGCTGCGGGGTCTTGGTTTTGGAAGCCTAAGCAAATAAATAGAGACGCCGTAAGCTCTGTGATCTGAGCATCATGTCTCTGCGATTCAAGCGCCTGGGCGGAGAGGTCGAGCGTTAAGCAGAGGCAGCCACAAAGGACAAGGAAAGACAACGGAACCAAAAGGTTGAGGGTAACGCCATCAAGGCAGCATTGTATGGGAAGGAGATCGAGTCGTCATAGCCTCACAGACTGGACCGCTTTCGCGGAGTGAAGTATCAAGGACGCAAAGATCTTCCCATCCTTTATATACTCTGATATCTTGGTCATTGAGCTTTTGATTCCCTTGTAGGTCTTCTGAGCTACATCCAAGCGCATACCTTGGGAGAGCGTCGAAGACATTGATCCATATTTGAAGGAGACTTCATCGGTGTCTTCATGTACCTCGAACGAAGGAAGTTGTGTGTCGCTAACCACCAGATCCTCGGAATTGGTACTGATATGAATGAAGTCTTGCGATTCCAAGTGACGTTACTCGAGGAAGCCACAGTGAGCTTGGACGCGGGAGACCAGCGCTTCATATCCTGATGCTGTTTGTTTCATCCGAAATCGTATGCCGCCGGGGACACGATGTTTCGGAGCCAATGCATCGGGCTCTGGCGCACAGTTGGTGTGAAGAATACTCTGTTTCGATCAGAGGACACACAAGCAAAATTGAACTCGATGTTATTGTGAGAAGAGATTAGATTCGCGTCGGGTGAAAGAGGCCAAATAATTGTACTTTGTTTGAGCAGAATCAAATCGACTTCGTCGCGAAAGAGTGTTGAGAGCTGGCGACGAGCTGAGGGAAGAGTGGGGATGTCGACTTCTCAGAGGATCATGGATAAAATCTCGGCAGGTAGCGCTGGGAGAATAGTCGTTTCCATGTTTGTAATTTTGATGATGGTGCTGAATGCTTGTTAAGTTGTGAAGAGAGTAAAAGCGATTATTGCCGAACTCTGAGAAGGGCTCCGCTCCTTATTCTGAGGGCGATGCCTGCCTGAATTATTGACGAAAAAGGGTCCTCAGTGCCTCAAGACAGCCAAAATACAGACCCAGGCTTTCAAAACCAAGCGATCGAGCAGTTGGCTTGCTTCTCAATCGAAAGTTGCCTGACAGGTTTATCATAGATCTGGATCATGTCACGCGCTTCCAGAAACTCTTCGATCCGCAAAGCCCCAAAGTAGCGTTCCAGCCTACCAAGCCTAGACTCTGTGGTCCTTAGCCACGACTGTACAATGGCTATCGGCTGCTCCTCATCGTTTTGCGGGTGCATCTCACCCCACTCACGTAGCTCGTCAGCGGTTCATGGCAGTGGATGCCGTCAACAATACAGACCAAGACGAATATGGGCGTCTTCTGATCGATCTTTTCCCTTGATGCGACCATTTCGTAAGTGATGCTCATACTCGCGGCTGATGTACGCCTAACCACTACTCCAGCGCTCAGTGGGTCCGGATGCCTTCAGCAAGCTTCCTTAACCGTATCATGCCCTCTTCCTTGCCAATGACCGCAAACAAAGCCTTCCAATCGAGCGAAACCTCATCGGTAGTGGGATGGAAGTCAATTCTGGGTATTGGGCAGTAGCTGATGGTCATTGTGTTGAGATTCACTGGGGTACCAGAGCGGGTAAAAAACACCGCACTTTTATCGTGTAACTAACACAGAAGAAAGTCTGTTGTTTACACTGCATTAGGGGTGTATTTTACACTATATAAAAGTATATCTTATCTAAAATAAAGGTATTTTACACTGCTTAAAGACTCTTATTATTCTATTTATCT
>SWKW01000162.1:0-74767 GCA_011058865.1 Didymella keratinophila | reverse complement strand
CGCGTCCGCTGTCTGCCACGACCTGTCACTCCGGGCATAGCTGCGCAGTACGCGGCTGAAACCGAGTAGGACTCAATAAATAAATAAATAAATCGTTGCTGCATGCTTGCCACTCCGTCTTTTGTCACGTACGCAAGCATGCACAGCCATGTTGAGATGGCCTCGTATAATGCACGAAGCTGGCGTTCATGTTGATGCCGGTGCTTACCAAAACAATCGGGTAAATTTCGGCATTTCACTGAACAGGTACCGGAAAAGGCGCCGAGAATGCAAAGGGACCCATTAGTGTCAACCCTCCTGCAGCGGCATGCGAGCTTCTCAGGATGCACCCCTGAGCACCTATACTTCGCACTCTCAGTTCTTCGCTTCTGCAGGCAACGGCCAAACGGAAAAACGAACATCTCATGGCTGATATGCCGAGATTGCCCACTCTTCACAGCTATGTGAAGGCCCTGAGAGAAGAAGGGAGACGCGGTATGCTCGCAGATGACCCTAGCTTGGATTATCTGCTGGGCTTTGAGAAAGACAAAGTAGAGTCAAGACCTGCGAAGACGTACATTCGCCGGCTGTGGCTGGCGTTCGAAAGCAGTAAGAAGTCGCCTCTGCCGCAACTATTTTTTGATGTCGAGGCAGAAAGATTCGCGAAAGAGGTCGAAGCATGGGTTTCCGATCTCGCCAAAGACGAAGATCGTCTGGCAGTCGAAATCGCGAAAGATCCCGTAGTTTTGGATGAGAAGACCAAAGAAATTCGCAGCGCGTTCCTAGAAGACATTGCGCGTACGATGCTTGTCACTAGAGGATGGGGGGACCAGCTCTGGGGACACCGAAGATTCTGCACGAGCCCACTGAAGAATGAGAAGCGGGAGCTGGGCGATGACAAGCCCCCAGAGTGGCCGCGAGATCAAGACTTGTGAGTTGCTCAATTGACCTGTTGGAAGCGAAGCTCAACCGCTCGCAGCATTATACAGTCTGTTCGTTATTGGCTGGCCGCACGATTACAAGACAAACTACGAAACCCAAGACAGGCGACAAAGATCCCTCGAGTCGAGTGCCCGGAAGATCCGGATCAGGAGAGAGTGTCTCTTGCTGCAATGTTCCCGGGCACGAAACTACGCGACTCAGAAGAGGAAGCTGCAGATCTGGTCATACGAGAGGCGGTAGACGTGACAGAGGAAGCCACCCAGTCACGGCGCCACGAGAAACGTGCACCGCGACGAAGGTCTACGAGAAGACGCAAACCTTCGGCACGTGCGATCGACGTTGTAGGGTTGCCGTCCACGTACGCAGACACTACCGTTACAAAACTTAGATCTGTGTCACAAGCTGGGCAGCGACAGTGTGTCCCAGGAGGGTCTTTCGAATTTTCTATGTTATCTCATCCAAAGTCTTCAGCCGCACCGTCGCGACCCCCGAATGAGCATTCAGATGATATCAGAATCAACAGTGCTACAACCCGCATGGCTTCGGCTGCTCCTTCAAGCTTGAATAGGAGTCGAGGAGTGAAGCGTAGGAGCACGGCCTTGACTGAGGGCAAAACACCAGCGAGACTACTGCCCACTCCGGTACCCAGCGTGGTCACATTGCGGGTACTATCTGAGAGTCCGTGTGGGATTGACGACGGACCTAGATTAGCTTCTGCTCCGGACCCGAGGGCCAGTCACAGCGGCAGCAACAACCCACGCGGGTATATATCTCAGATCACAAACATGGTCTCACGGGATCAGTTCGATGGAGCTGGCGGATCTCAGAAGAGTAGAGTGATCGAGTGCCGCGCTGAGAACATTGTGTTCCCGCAAGACCAATGCCGACATTCAACCGATATACCCTCTGACCGTCTGAGGGAGAAAGACAAGGGCGTGACAGCTCAGAGCTTGAGCTCACGAGATACGTCTATATCCACAAAGCGAATCGGGACTGCGCCTTTCGTCTCTGCGTGTGATCAAAGTATAGCGTCTGAAAGAGTGTTGAAGATTCCAGGGCAAGACAAGGCTGTGCACTGTAGGGGAGACGTCCAAGGCTTCGATTCGGTAGTGTTCCGATGGAAGCAACCCGTGTCTGGCAGGAGACGCAGGAAAGCTCCCAGAGCGGCAACTCCCATAGCGGACCCTTTGGACATCGACTTCACACTGCTCGGGGACTCTGGTGCTGACGAGTCAGACGAGGACTTCTGTTAGTTAGGACAAGATTGGTATATGTCCTTATGTAAGCGCTGAACCTCTGAAGAGCATGGCCATATGTTGTCGAACAGAGAGATTTACAAAGCACCACGGTCACCATAGTCAAAGACCCCTCACTACTCACTTCGGAATTGCCTTCTATAACTTTCGTGACAGCCGTAGCGGAGACGGAATGAATGAGTTGAATTTAGGAAGCGCCGCGCTCGCTGGGCACTCAAGAGATCACATTACTTCTAGCGGATAGTTGGAGACCGGCGGAGCTCTGTGTGGTTCCCAAAATTGCTATTCGCACTCTCGCTCGCTCTCTCGATATGCAACGCAAGGGTATAGTCTTCCGAACAGCACGGCATTGCATTGGGTCTCAATGTTAACAGTACACTCATCAACGGCGCGCATACACGCAACGCGTCATCGTCCATCTTAGTCTGAATTCGCTGGAAGTAAGAACGCCCACGACCCAAGTGTAACAACACTTCAAGTAGCGAGCGACACTTCCGTCCTTCGAGATAGTTCCGCATCGGGAACGCTCGGAACGCATCGTTGCGATGGTGACTGGGGCAAATCGTTGAATATGCGCGTCCCGGAAGCTGCTTGTCGTATCGTAGCCCGATCTTCGAAACGCCCTTGGGGTTCGAACAAAGATAGAGATGACCACACGACAGTCGGAGAAGCGTGCACACAGAGCGATTGAGAGAGCAAGGATAGAGTCGGCAGGAGTCTGGGCAACGGTGACGCATGGCAATTGGTATGAGCATCTCCTGGTTGCGTAGCTTGACAAGACGCGAATGTTGTTCCTGATTGCCACTAGGGCAGCGCTTACCGTGGAAAAGACGCTGACGGTGAGCGCCGTTGTTAGCTTAGCACAAAGGTCAGAATGCTGTCATCGCCCTCATCGTCAGCCTTAAGGATGAGGTGTCATCTTTTACGACTGTGCGTGACTTCACGATTACATTCATCCATGACCTGCTTATCATCAAGTGTAACAAGGTCGTTGTAAGCCACAGCGGAAGCAGCCAGGAAGAGACGTTTGAGATCGTCGGATCCCGATGACATGGAAGCTGCTGATGATTCACGTCGACGCGTGACTGTCTGCTCTGCGGAGGGACAAGCCCAGCACGATTATCCAGTCGCTACGAAACCGTCATGTCGCAAACAGTATAGCCTCTGCGCTAATCCCCACTACTGACTCGCGTTGCTTTGTTGGTTGCTTAGCAAAGGATCTTGGAGGAACGATCTATCACGAAGGACTCTGCTTATCATGTAGCCTCACACCGACAGCAATCAGCGTGCGAAACGTGCTTTTTAGCGCTGCTTACATCGAGCATAAGCGACGTCCTGGAGACACCTCCAACGGTGACAAGGCGATGCTGTACGGAGGACTTTTTTCGCTTGGATGTAAACCAGCGGTACTCGTCTTTTTTGTCGTATCAGAATGTGCCCTTGAGCGCGATCATGTCCCGTAGCGTAGACAGCGGGTGTCCGATGCAGGCATGGCAATTTCGTGAGCATAGCTTCCAGGAGTTCTAGTAGTACAAGGCTTCAGTCACAAGGCTAGCTGAGAGCTGTTGCGGGAACGATTAAGGTTTAAACTACCAGGCTTTCTTGAGCCATGACTATGCAATATGGGTCTAATCGCTGTACGAGGATGGCGATGAGAAAGTGGGGGCTAACACCGAGCCACCGTAGCAAAAGGTGCGGCAACGTCAACCGTGCCGCTTTTAATCTCCACACCTCCTGTGATCTTATGATATTGCGCAACCCGGGCCCATTTTTTCTCTACTCTATCAAGCGACTCACAGGGGTCTCGCTTCCAAGTTTGGTTTCCCCACATCAAGCACGTTTGCGCCTGAGTACGAAAGGTGAGGTGTCGCAGGCTGATTTCTGTCGTGAACCTAACTGTATTCATACGCTAATCATGTTGCGAAATGGCCTATATAAGCTAAGCTATGATGCGAGAACAACAATCGCATACTTGCAATCCTCGCAGCCGACCATTGCGACACCTTGCCAAATATTGGTGCGTACTGGGGTCGATGCACGGTTGCCGCGTCACAGGACGCCTCAAAACGTGGGCGGGCGGCAAGCGAATATCGCGGCAAGCGCACAGACACAGTTCTGGAGGAGATTGCTGGCACCAACAGCTAATTATTCTATCGGCATGGTCCCGTCTTGGAACAGTACGCAGCTACGACTTAACACTCATAATCAACGGCGGCGAGCAGTGCAGCCCGTGCTCCAGCAAGCGGACCAACGGCTCCTCCACTAACTGCTGCGCCGTACGTCGCGGCGTCGCCCTGAATCATGGCACAGCCATTCAGCCTTGTCGCGGTGGACAGCTCGGCTCCGAAACAACATTATCACGCTTACACACCGCGTCGTTGTCGGACATACACCACCCAGCTTAAATTCCTGATAACCGGTCACAGCCATTGTCACTTGTCATCACGAAAGCTACCAATCTCAGCGGTGGCCTTGTCGTGTCTTTAGTCCACAGTCGTTTCGACGCCATCGACATTTCTTCTTGTATCGTGGGACCTGCCATTTCTGCCGTACTGCGGGTGTCAGCAATGGTACATGCTCGAGATCTGCCGAATAACCCACTTGAGAAGGGAACGATACGCCTGCCTCTACTACCGTCAATGAGGAAACATCCTCACCCAGAACACACAACCTCTGACCCAGAGCGTCCGGATGCTTGGGAGTGTATCCTACGAAAGCCCAGCTTTCCGCCAATCAAAGACTCCACTGATCCTGCCACGCCCGCTGGAAATGGGATTGACGGAAATCTCTTCAAGAGAAAACGATCGCACTCAAACGAGACCGGATACTTGCGCGTATCTTTGGGGAAAAGGACCATGCTGGCCAGACCGTTTCTGACGACACTTTCTCCTGGTCGAGTGCCAACCATAGAGCCCTGCCGGAGATCTGTGTCTGTAAAAGAGGTCTCTGGTCTTGACCACTGTGCGAATGTCGATGGCCAAGATTACGAACGCAATAAGAGACGCGAATCAGACAAGCTGGAGCTCCAATACACGAATCTGCCCTCCGTACATAAAGACAATTCTCGCGAACGCAGCGGAACCATCTACAAAGTCACCAGAGACGATCAACGTTGCGATCAGATACAGGCCAAGAAAAGGCGTTCATTCGCCGGACGAACCAGGACTGGCTGTATAACCTGCCGGAAGCGTAAGAAGAAATGCGATGAAGCTAAGCCAAAGTGCTGGAACTGCCTACGGGGAAACTTCGAGTGCGCAGGCTACATCGAAGACATCCCCTCGTCGAAAAAGAACGCCCCAATGGCTGCTCCAGCATTATCGCCACAGCGACAAATGTCTACTGCAGAAGTTTCTGCTTGTTTCGGCGGGTCCCTAGCCCATAAAGTCATACCCAAACTGTGGTATGAGCCGAGCCAGATGATCCACGTAGAAACCACGGCATCCAGTAGGATTATAACATCTCGAGACAAGCCTGTTCGCGTTGTTGAACAGGGTCTCCAAACATCGTGAGACTCCATCTATAAGCATCTCGTATCATGTGTTAACTTTCACCGTAAGGAAACCGAGCCTATGGTACGAAGCCTGCTCCCGATCAAATCAGCACGCACATCGATTGCCAGCTTTGCCGCGACCATACAGCCCCGCCACGGAACATCATATACAGCAGGGTCCAATCCGAACGGTACCCCAAGTCCCAACAGTAGCATCACAGCTCCTTGAGCATACAACGCTGCTGTCTTCAGCTCCGCCTGATGAGGCCTGCCTCGACAGCCATGGTGTGAATTCTTTCCTGCCGTCAACTGTACCTGCGCCAGCCCCTCAGCCAGCATCGACGATGTTCCACTGCACGCAGCCACCCTTGTCTCTGAAGAGCGAGAAGAACAAGATGCTGGCAGGAAAACCGTTCCTATCAAACGCTGCACAGCTTATCGGCGAGCGTGACCTCTCCTCGCAAGCATCGTACCGCTTCAATACAGCTGTGCAGGAAGACTTTGATGAGCGAGCACGGCTTTTCAAGCGAATTATCGCGGCTGAGTGGATCTACCCCCGCGCTGGCGAACGACAGGTTACCGGTCATTTGGGTCATGGCGTAAATATCTCTGTTCCGTTTCACTGCAACTATGGGTACAACCTCTTTATTGGAGACAATGCTGTTCTGGGGCCCGGCTGTCAACTGCTCGACTCTGGCAGGATCGTGATAGGAAGGAACACGAGGATCGGTGCTCGTGTGACCATCTCGACCCTGGAGGAGCCCACCGCTTCGAGGCCAATGGAGGGAAGCGAGCGTACAGAGACTGCTCGCGAAGTATACATAGGCGAGAACGCCTACATCGGTGACGGATGCGTTATCATAGGTGGCGTCCATATCGGAGATAACGCGATCGTGCGTGCTGGGTCCGTTGTTATCCAGGTGAGTATACGCCATTTTTGCTTCTTCCTGGACCTGCCATAGCATGGGGCCTTGTGCAAACCAACGAAACAACGGGAACATGCTGACCGTGCGTGCGCAGGACATTCCAGCAAATTGCATCGTCTTTGGCAATCCCACGAAAGCGCGACAAGTGGACTGGGAATTTTGAGCGCTGCACTCTCGAGTTTTCAACTCCACCAAAGTCTTGCGTACATGCAAGATCACTGTACCCTTGAAGGCCCTGTCTCGTCATGGTGCCCTATCGCCGAGCGATTGAACCCACGGATCATGCCCAGCAATATCGATGTCTAACGCAGCTGGCAATTAGTATTTAAGGGTGTCACGAAGCCTTATGGTCAGTCATCAAATGATGCCCGGCGTAGGATTTGCGATCAAATTGCAAGCGAGGGTGAAAAAGGCACACAGTGTCGTAGCCCATGTGGGAAGTAGTCAGGAGGCAGAGGGCGAGTGCCAAAATTTCGGAGGGTCAACCTTTCTAGGACACGGTCCGAGCTCCCGGCGCGATTGCACACGTCAGCACGTTCCACGTTCGATTGAATTCATCATGCACCATTGCCCCATCCTTTTTACGTGGCATGTTAGACATTGCGAAGCAAATTCCCACCGCGCGACGAGCTGACTGACGCTCTCGCGGGGAGAAGTCTACAGTCAAGCAGTACTATGTCGCAATAGCATCAAACATCGCTGCGCGCGCCACGCCCTCGACCAACACTTCGATCGACCCTGCTGTCAACATCACTCGCTTCGAACTGGAACGATCTACGGCGGCGCGATAACAATATGAGTGCGGAAAACCTGTCTACCGATCCAAACGAGCACGATCTGCTTGGCTTTCCCGGCGTCAAAGCAGGACACCCCAAGACCTATCTTCGACGCTTATGGCTGCCGGCGGAGAACGACCGCATAACTTATCCGAGGTTCTACGACACAACCATCAATGACATGGCAAAACACGCCAATGGAGTCGTCAATGATCTCGCAAACGACGCCGCAAGGCGTAACGAGGAGCTGCAGGGCGGCGCCTTCCTCGAAAGCGAGGCTAACCGAGCACGAGGCAAGTCCTGACACTCACCGCAACTTGCCTGTCACGAATCTGGAAGAGAGGTTACAGCATCTTCTCACTGACATTACGGACTCAGTGGTCATGTCGCATGAGATGATATCCGTTGCTCAGTGCTTGTACCGGGAAAGCCCCCATCGTCACCCGCACGATGACTGGTACAACGACTTTAGAGTCCTCAGTCAAGCACTGGATCATTGGGAGCATCTTATTGCACAGGCTCCCACAGCGGACAATGCGCGGTCTTCTCCTGAAGATCTTCTACCAAAGTTTATAGCAGAGAAACTAGCCGAGGGTCGTCTGCGCGTATTTCGAAGGTCAAGAGCGCAAATGCAGCCGCCGTTCTCGTTTGACACCTGGACGATTGCGCTCGCTCTTCTGTTCGAAGATTTGTTACCTCGTGTTGGAATTCCGTCGTCATTTGAGGGCATGGTCTGCCACCTGAGAACCTCTCTCCAGTTTGATGAATCGACCAGGCCTGGGAGTAGCTAGCTATCGGGACGTATCCGAACTTGGTCAATTGAATCATAAGCAAACAACAACACAGTCTTGACCTGGCAGCTACGTTAGCAAACCATGTGTATATACATGTGTGTACGACCAGTTTTACAATCCTCTCGCTTTCAGTCAAACAAGATCGCGTCTGATCACGTTATTTCGATACAACTACGCTCAGGCGTGAGACCCAAACGAATCGCATCCGCCGGTCCAGTAGGCATCATGTGCGTCCCGAAGCACACATCTCAGCACGTCCCATGCTTGGATCAGAGCAAAGATACAGCCGCTTAGCATGATTTTCGCCGGGCTGTAAGATGAGCCCCAACACGTCATCCCGCCGACTCCCAATGTTTTGTAGATGACGTGAGGTGGCATACCTCCCTTTGATATTCTACTGCTAAAGATCCGTCTGACTCAATTTACCACGACATGGCAATAGTCTTTCTGTTTCGCTCTCAATTTCACCCTCATCTCATACCAGTCTATGACAGAACGTCCGCATTCGAGACTATGTAAGTCTTCATCCTCTCGACTATCCGTTCTGCTTCTTGCTCCACAGCGTGTCGGGAGACGTCTTCGAACTCCTGTTGTGACGGACTACACAAACAAAAATGTACCACCTGTAAACCGATGTCGAGAACAGCAAAGTAGACATCTGCATCGCCTTGTGTCGTTCGATATAGCACAGCCTGACAGCAGACCGCTTTTGCGTCTTCGATGTCGTTGTTGCCACAGGTCGCCGCGATGTGGAAGCAGGTGCGGTGTCCGTAGTTGATGAGTATGATGACGTCATCTGAATCCTCCCCACCTACGCCATCCCAGTGTATCGTATAAGCTTGTCCGTCCCCGCTCGTGAGGTCGAGAATGCATCGCTCTATTAGGTTGTGAGGGCTAGAAATCGGTTCAGTATGTTGTTGTCCACGCAGGAATCTCATGGTTCAACGGGAGTCATACGTTGGCATTGCGCGGTCAAGTTTCGAGGTCTTGATAAGACCGGTGGGTAATAGTCCCCACAGAAAGCCAAACGGTTTGTGACCTTCAATTCTTCGATGCAAATGATCGCAGCGGGGCTGGCGAGGAGAGTCAACGGCAACGTCCACAGCTGAAGATACAAAGCCGGGAAGACGATCCTTTCAACGTAAGGCCGACCAGAGCGCAATGTGGTGAAGACACAGTAACTCAGAGACCCACCTCAACAGCGAACAGACAGATCTCTGACTCAACAACGTGCACATGAATTGCTAGATGCATTGGCCGGCTGTGCTCTTCACAACAAGCCAATCACTATCGACACCGAACACGAACACCCTGTTAGTTGCTGTTCTGAGGCGACTTGGAAATTGCTCATTTCCTCACCGCTCTACCTAGGCTACCAGGTGACCCTCTTTGTGCGATCGCATGCGTTCACGACAGTGCTTGGCCGGCGAAAGCAACTGAAAAATAGTGCACATGTGATCGCTTCCCGAAGGACGGCATCGAGATAAGCCAGCACAGTCTCTGCTGCATGCCTGTGTGCAACACATCAGTGCATGTCCCCATTTTGTGTCTCGACATAACCAACAGGTCTAAACAATACATCACAGAGATGTGGCACAACAGGCTTTTCTTAGAGTTCAGACTGGCTGTTAGAAATGGCGAGAAAGCCAACGCCAAAGGAGCGTGGTTTGTTTAAAATGTGTTGGGCAGCGCGCATGGTGATATGGCGGGCCCAGCAAGCCTACCTCCAGGCGACACTCACGATTAGGGTAATTTGGACTAGTCAGCGAGTTTGGAGGCGACTCGCCCCTCCATTCGCGCTAGTCACGAAACAGCTCTTTCTTGTGGTCTATCTAGGTTTAGCGCAGCCGTGACCAAGCGCCCACCAGCAGCAGCAGCTACATTCATTTCTATCATGTCTTGGGTTTCGAGAGCAGCGACTCTACACCTCCTCACAACGCACAAAAGCCCAGCTGTAGGCTTAAGGGCAGAGATGTGCGTGAAGAGACTCCAGATTTCGACGCCCTCTTGCCCCATCAAGCAGTTGTATTGCCAGATCGCCATGAGTTTCCTGAAACGCCACATTCTGCTCTCTTTCAACCATTTGACACAGTGGGCATGACTTGCGCAGATATGTAAGCATCTCCAGGTCGCAAAGCTTAGCAACCTGCGAACGCTATCGCTCAGCGTCATTGGGGCGGCTCTCACCATTGGAAAGATGCAGATGGTAAGAGCCATGCCAACGCAGCACGAGGGTCAGCATGATGTCCACAGCGTAGAGGCCACAATGTACACAGCGTGGAGATTATAGTGATCAGCATAGCTAAATCACCATCATTGTCGAGCTAGAGGGGGGAGAAGTGTCACTCCTTACAGCCATACGTACAATAATCATCGCCTTTCCGCATAATCCGTTTGCCATCATGAGCCACAGAAGCATTGTAGGCCGCTAGCCGCAGACAGGAAGAGATGGTAGAGGCCGCTGGATCGTAAGGCATAAGAGCTGCCGATGACAGAGACCGACGCGTGGTCATCAAATCTGTAGAAGAGTAAGCCTAGCACGATCGTCCAATCGCTGCGGAACCACAAACGTTGTAATCGCAAGCAGGATAGCCTCTGCGCCAAGCTCCACTACTGTTTCGCACGGCTTTGTTTGTGTAAATTTACCCAACTTCAAGAGTGTGCAAAGGAGCTTGGTGATGAAAGCACTATAACGCTAGCCGAAAGAGGACATTTCCACAGGTGCCTGTTGTAAACACCGCATCAGGAAACGTGCAATGCAAGGATATAATTAACCAAATAATTATTCCACCAACCGGTCTAGAACCTCCAGCACGAGAGACGCGCCTACGTCATTGTATATAATATACATGCGCAACTGGGAGGACTGCACCGAATAGCGAGCCAATCAGCTTCGTTTCTGCTCGACTAGTGCGCTGTTAGCGCTTTAGAAGCAAGAGATGCATTAGGATCCGAGCTAAGCCCCGGAATGGGAATGGAAGGAGGCTGGAATGTAGGAGAGACGTGAGTCGGGCTTGAGTTGTGAGGGTCGCGTGGAAGGAGGTAGGATGGGTAGGTGAGTACGAGTTATAAGCACACTCTTCACTACCAAAACCAAGCACACTACTACATCTATTGCTTTTGCGCATAAGTTAGGGGTCGACCCGCGCAGCAACTATTATGCTTTAGAGATCTTTGGAATTCTTCCGCCACTTTTGCTGGCCAGATGACGGTTTGGTGACGTTGTGCCGATCTGAGGCCGTGTGCGTCTGAAACGCTGCAAAACGAGCACAGAAACCTACTGACCAATTTCGTTTCAAGCAATATACAATGCGGGGTTACTGAGTTAGCCGCGAGTTGAGGTTAGTGTTTGCGAACGTCAAAGAAATTATCGGCTTGCACTGTTATCGCAAAAGCTCTCTCACCTTGAGCACATAAGAACTGACATCAAGGCTTCCTTGACATTGTCATTTGATGGATATTAGCCCTGCATCGGCCAATAGTATGGCAGCTCGCAGCACTGCTCATGAAGAGGCGGCATAGACGCAGACAGCATCGTATGGCTCCCAAGCTATGACGATGGAAGACGGACCATCGTTGAACGCTGTCAAAGCTCAAACCGAGGCTATTATATACTTGACTGAAGCTGTCGAGCGTCTTGCACTCTCCTTACACGAGTCCAGTCCACGAAAGTCGACCCCTCGATACCAGCAACCAGTACAATATTGGTACCGAACGTGGCACCCAGCATCAAGGGCAAGAGAAAACAAAGACGGCGACATAGTCGCTGGAAACCCTGATTGGACATTGGAGTCGGAAGATGACATCGCATTACACTTCGGAGAATTCCACTCCGACAGAACAAGCAAAAAGGACACGGGTTTGATATCTGTAACGCACGATCCGATTCGAGCAATCAAGTCCGCTTATCAGAAGTGGTATTTTGATTCTTTCAACACAAGAGATGCAGGACGTGTTTACATATCCATCATCCAAAGTACAGACGTCTACACTGCAAAAGATCTCAAGGAGAGGGTCTTGGTCACCCCGCTTCGTACACGTCTGAGCAGAGAAGCTCGCGACCGGCTGAATCAACCGGAAAATGCACGGCTTTACGATTCAGAGGGATTGTTTGTATCGAGAGTTCCGAAGGAGCGGATTAAGCTCCGAGTCACCCTTCAAGATCTCTTCGATCAGAAGCTTTTGGTTGACATGCTACCGGAACTCGATGAGGAATATGATTCCTTTCCCGGTCGCTTGGGTCCAAGCGCAATTCGCAACCGAATACTTTGCAAATGCCATCACGCAGCCGACAGAGCGGCTGGAAGATTCAAGTCGATCTACTGCGCGCTCGCAGGGGCGAGCACAACCGTTACAAAGCAGTCTTTGAAGCTCGCCCAAGAACTGATGCTGGACGATCCTACATTGGATAAATGCGTGGGTGAGGCGGGGTCTGCTATGTTACAAACAGAGATGGGCAGGTTGAGAGTGAGAAGAAGGGGAGTGCCACAAAGATTTGTGGAAGACGAAGTGTAGTCAAGTAATTTCGGCTGCTAGATCGAAACATTATGTGCAGCGTTTACTAATTGCCTCTTTTCATACTATGTGATGTTGTTATCTAATTGCTCGATAGTCTCACAAATCTGCCCTTCTGATTCCCGACAGCGCCAGCGCTGCCGCCCGCAGCCATGCACCATCGCGAGACCACGTTCCCGTTATGATAAGGCGTAGGTAAACTTGATCTTTCGGAAGTGCAACGCCCATCCTTCACAGTCAATCTTTCGCTCTTGCTGGCTTGTCAAAGGCAACATACGTTACAGAACGTAGTTGCGAATGTGCGTTGCGACGGGGTAAGGATCCACTTTGCGTGAGTTCAAGTGCAGAAGCGCAGAAATGCTCGAGAGCTGCACGTGATGACCAGCCGTGCTGCTGGGGGCACAGAACAAAGCGGCTCGTTTCTTCACACCTATCAAGCTCAGTCTAAAGAGCTTGTGTCAAATGCCGTATCTTCTCCTCGTCTCAAGCTGGGCTTGTGATGTTCAACTCATGCTCTGATTGTCCGGTGTGCCGGTCGACACCATCGTGCACTACGGGCAACTCAGCAACACATCGCGGCAAATGCCCTGGTATGTGATGAGCCAGCGAGTACGCTCTATCCAGGGGCTCGTGTTCTGCAGCGTCTGCTTTCCCATATCAGTCAGCGCGCTGCGCTGTTGCTCCTCACATCGAGCCTGCTCACGCTCTCGCACCGATTTGAGATGTTCGTCAGCACGAGGTAGGCTTAGCTGACGTAGCGTGCTTCCGTTCATTGATACTGTCCAGTACCTGCGCGTCAGGCCGTCCCCCCCGTGTTTGCAAGAAGACGTCGTCGTACAAGCCATGGGTCCTCGATTTGAAAGCGTAACTCAGAAACACCACGCAACGACAAAACTCAACAAAAAACTCAGTATAGCTTAATTGTATACAGCGCAGTAGATTCGTCAATTCAGATTATCTTTAAATCTTGTGAAATCGCTGTTTTGATGTGATTTACTATGGGGGTTGCGAACAACTTTGTCGCAGGCCAAGCGCTGTCGTGAACCTAGACTGTGTTACTAATCGTGTCGCGCAAGGACCTAGACATAAGCTGAGCTATGATGCTAAAACAATACAACAACATAGCCACTCTTCTTGAGATCCTATACCTGCAGCCCCCGCACCCAATCGTGCGACAATCTGTCAGTCCGCAAAGGCCGGCTCTAGCTACAGGCGCTTTGCCGCGAAATGTCGCCTTCTCGTCCCCGTTGCCGCACTTGGAGAAAGCCTTCTCAGGCTGAAGACCATGACTTGTTCGCTAACAAACTCACCTTGGCGGGAGGAAAACAGAGATTCATAAGGCTATACTGCAACGTGCAGCAGTTAGGATCCCTAGGATTTCCTGTGTAAATTTTCCACGTACAAGGCATATATTGCAGACAATGCTATACCGTGCAGTCGCACGAGGAGGGGAGTTCAGCATGGCAGCGGAGGCCACGAATTTTAGATGACTCTAAAGGGGCAAGTGCAGGGGTACTCATGGAGTCGATCTGGGATTAGTACGAAAGACGGCAAAAAGGATTGGAGTTGGCATGCTGACCTGTTGGTTTGCTGCCATGTAGGTTGTGAGATGTTACCAATTGGACGAGTTGCACGGATACCTGACGCTATGCCCAAGTGGCACGAACTAGATTGCGATCCGCAATGCAGAATCGCGCTATACCTGAAGCGTTTGAATGAGGTGTGATTCGCAACGGCATCATATACTAGGCAAATCCGGGCGGGAAGGGACACGGGCGTAGAGCTGTTGTAAGAACTCCAGCTTGTACAAGGAGAGCACGAGCAGATAGAGAGGACGATGTGCTTTTGAGATACGTGAAAGACAAGATACGGTTAGTGGATCCCAGAGACCGTGAAGTTCCTGAGTAATGGAGGACTCTGACAGGTATGGATACCTTAGGAATGCGCAAAAGTCGGAGACTACTAGTGCTTGACAGAGCAGGCAGCTAAGTTAACCCTTGCTTTTTTGACTGATGAGGATGTGAAAAAGTTCAACAAAGTTACAGCTGATCACTAGTATTCTAGTTCTCATGTTGTTTTCTTTCTCTGATATCATGGCACTTACCTCGTAACAGCAGGTCCTGACTTCATTGAAAAGGCACTAATTCTGTTGTGCTATATTGCTCTCCTCACCCCGCTCTTACTCACCGGCGAGTGATTTCTTGTCATCCGGTGCTTAATCTCCACCTCAACATCAAATGCGGATGGTTCTGCCGTGAAAACTCGAGACTTCGAATTAATACCATGTTTGATCCCTGCATTGTCTTGGTACTATTCAAGGAGCTAGTCTATTTACACAGACAGTTTGATCAAACTCAATCCTTTTACTACCTATGGTGAGTCTGTTCTGCGGATCATCGTAGTGTGGTCCAAAAGCGCGCATGAGTTCGTCGCAAGAGTTGCGGCCCCTTATGTTCCTATCGCCGCTATGGATGGCGCACGGATTTCGAAATCGCTTCTCTCCCGATAGGAACCAAAAAAGACCTGGAGTTCAGCGTCTCTGTCGTACGGACTTGGATTCTGACGTGCACCAAGTTCATGTTCAGATATGGTTTCGACTTCGATGACCATCTTGACAGCCTCGAGGTAACATTTCCTTCTGATCCAGTCGCGCAAGTCATGAAGAAGGAAGTAGTTTGCTTCTGCTTCGAGCTTGTTGTAGAGCACGTAGTCGAATCCGGTTGCCTTGGTCCAGAATAAAGGAAATTGTGAAGACCGCCGCATGAAGCTAAGGACGTGTTGGAAGATGCCAGGGTCAGCATCAACGAAGTAAAAGCCATCTTCCTGTCTGTCGCAGCAGTCGTCCCATCTAGCCATGAGATTTTGGAAATACGGAGAAGCTTGTAGCGTGGCATTGTGTGTCCTGTACCGGGTGCCGGAGACGTTGAGAATGATAGTGTACGAAGGCATCACAATATTCGCTAGGAGACAGAATCGGTATCAGACGATGCCGGGGTTTTGCATTGAAGACGCGTTGTTTTCACGACAGCTGGCTCGTTCATCAGAAGATCAGGTCTTGTGGGATGTATCCTGACATCCCTGGGACGGTGATTCACGACATGCATGGTTCTAAGAATGGTCTTGCAACAACAGCAACGCGACAAAAACAAAGCTACAAGAGTAGACTAGTATTGCAGAGTAAACAACATTGAGTGCTGGACGAGAGTGGCAGGAAGTATGGAGATACGACGATGGGAAAGACGCGGTGAGTTTCGAGGGGTTTGCTCGAGCAGCGACAGCAATTTCACGAAAGGATTCAGTTTCGGAATAGGAGGTGTTCCAAGTCGTCATACTTGAGTAGATATAGATAGGTTGGAATCTATGCAATGTAGTCCTCAGCGTGACTAGTAAAAACCAAAGTTGCTTGTTTGTCGACAAATTCCCCTCTTGCACCCCTCACAAAATTCTTGCTCGTGCGGTGGACCTGTTCTTTCCCTGAATACTTGCGGCGTTGTTGCCACACCACCCCACTTCTTGAGTCTGTACGCGATCCGCTCGACATACGATCGTTTGTGTAAACGAAAAGTCCCTAGCTGATCACAAACCTTGCATCTCTGATTGTAAACGAGAGCGCTATACCCATTGCCAGAGTATCGACGTATCAGAATCGTCACCATCTTGCTGCTCCATGCGGGTGTCTCGCAAGCCTCGTTCGTACACCGAAATTTGCCCATAACGTAAGTCGAGTATTCGTCGTCACAGTCGTCGTCATGATCTTCATCGTCGGTAGCTTCATGGAAACTTGTGTGGCGAATGTCAGGGAAAACTGCTTGAGCAATGTCTTGATGCAGCTCGGCAAACGTAAAGTACGTTCGCGTCTCGTGTATGAGTGGAAGGTTCTTCTCTCTAGTCATGTCGTCTCTGCGATACGGGTGTTTCGATTGGATCGGATAGAGTCAAAGAAGACTTGAGCTGGATTGATAGAATAGGGGTTGATGGAGCTTTTGAACGTAGAACAGGTGGCGTTGTCGGTATGTATCTGCGAGATCCTCACACTCTGGCCCGGCCTTTTGAAATGTGAGGGATTTTTATCAGAGGATGTTGCCGTGGAATGGAATACGTATCATGAAGCTTCGCTTGGATTGGGCGATCACAGATATCATCATCGTGTTTCGTTGCACAGCACTGCACTTTACGCCGAACCCAACAGGGATGACGAACTATTGTCTCCGGGAAATTGCGATAAAGGTTTTAGAGGTGAACTACAACGCGGACACGCATTGATCGGTGAAACTCTGCAGGGCTTGCGTCACTGCATACATTCCTTAGAGACGAGCCCGAACGAAGCCTTGTGAATGATTGAGATGCTCGAAGGCAATCTCGATTCGACAGAATACGCACGGTGTTTAGATACATCGATCATCAAATATACGCACCCAGCCCGACACGTCCTTTATCTCGGCCCACAGAAGGACCACGCCACTGAAACTTTGTAACATAGTTCTACCTCACACCCAAGAACATATCAAGGGTTGGTCCACATGAAGTACAAATCGTGGAGCTGAATTTTCTTAACGCCTTGGTATAGATGAACGAGTCCAGCGATACAAGCAGAGCCTCAATATAAGCCGGTCGGTTGCTTCCGTCTAGCGCATGCCATAAGTGGATTGCCAGTGCTTTCCAGCCTTCTTTCCACTTGCCTGTGACAGCTCATGCACATCTTTCATCGTATAAATCTGCAGCTGATTGCGCGGTTTATGCAGTCGCATGCTATCGTCGGTCTCTGCGTCGTCCTCCCTGCTGCTCCCGTCATCGGCAATCTTGTTCTGCAATTGCATGAGCTGCGCAATTCTGGTCTCTCCGTTTAATATAATGCGCTGATAACAGCATACCAACTTCATAACGAAGCTTGCACAGGCCTCCGAAGATTTCCTCAGCGCCAGACACCAATTTGCGTAGTATACTGAGTTTGGGTTCTCTTCACACAAGATTCATCGACTCGACGATCTGCAAAAGTTGCGATCCAGGAGACTGGTCAGTCTGACGGTAACAGCTGTTGACTCAGGCTCTAAACGATATCTCGACTGAGTCGACCATGCAGCGCACCCGTGGTTCACACAATGCGAACGCTCATAGATTGAAGACGGTATCGGAAAGGTCTCATGCGCTTAGCGACCAGTCGAGGCGTGACCAAGATTGTCGTACATCATGCTTCAAAGCCGAAGATTGAGGTTGTGTTGCTAAGCATAATTTGATTCTTACTCTTTGTACCTTGCTTAGATTGGTAAATAGGTAATTAATTCAGGCGGAATGGACAGCAGAAGCGCGAGCCATTCTGGTCTTTGAACGGTCCTGAAGTCAATATGGAATTTTGGTCCAACCTCGTGCATAGGAAATAGCATCGTGGTTGTCGCAGGGTGTATCCGACCAGAAAGCCCAATTGGGCCTTCAGCAAATTGAACACGAAGGCGGAACGGTACAGTATCTGACAAATCGACGTGGGCTATGAAGACGTTACGATCGCTACTGTAGAATTGGGCGAAGATTATGGATTAGAACAAGACCATGTCTTCTTGAATAAGCTCGTCAATCAACGCAGAAGCTTATTCATGTTGCGCCACAACCTAACGGCTACGTCTTCAATCTTACGCCCCCTACCCCTTCCGCGTCTCTTTGTTAGTGACTCCGCGTTCACCATAGCGTACGTAGGGCGAATGTCGGGGTCGCTCATGGCTTTCCCGTATCCGATGCGCAACAAAAGAACAATCGAGGAGGATTTGATAGCTCAGCAAACACAAGCTTCTTCGTATATCTATCGAGTCGTACGTATACAACATCAATTGCATTTAGCTCTAACGTCGAGATTGAAAGACTTGTAATTTGGATCTGAGAGAGTGCCAGCCTTGGATCTCCCCCACTATGGGCACCCTCTAAAAATACGGTCTCGATGTGACCCTACTTGCCGCCAGCCCCTTTTTGGGTTGCGTTTCTGTCGCCAGCGCTCTGAGCTCGCGCTGCGAAGCCACCGGAAGACATATCCTTTCCGCCAAGCGCCTTGACTTCGGATCAGTATCAAAGCTCGATGGGGTATTGTATGTGCGAGACTGACCTGAGAGGACTGAATTCTGGAGGCATCAGACGTTGTCATACTAGAGGCCTTGGCTCCGCCATTGTTGGACGCGCCGCCGGTCTTGGAGTTTGAGGAAGGCATTGTGAAGTACGGTCGTGATTGAGGTCGTAAGAGCATGAAGATTTCTGTGGTGTACAGTCCGTGATGAACATTCTGGTGGTTTTTATACACATTAGCTTAGTAATAGAAGCGTATGCTGTGTGCCTAGTCAGGCCTTCCCATACTGCGCGATGTTACGTCCACATTCGCTTGCGTAAATCACTGCCTGATATAGCCCCGAGTGATTCACCCAGCCATACAGCGTTCACGTGGCGTGAACTGGAGTGAGCGTCCAAGAACATGAGAACCGATTTCACTCAACAAATTGAGAGCTAAAAGGTCCGTCAGACCGCAACTGAGAAGGTGTGGGCTAGATCGATTATGCTGTCACTGCAGACTGTAACGTGCACCGAATGGTGAAGCCTGCCGTCAATCCCCGAAAACCGATAGATCGTCCCGACTGTTAGATGCAGACGAATCTTCGGTGGAGCCGTATTGTCGGTACAATATCGCAAGCGAGCGTCAGAATATCTCTCAACAACAGCTATTCAGCGCGGTTCTACACCCTCGTCTTTGTAGTGGTTTTGGTGGGGCAGATCGGGCATGTAGCCGTCCGAGGCACATGACCGTCCGGCACGGTACTGTACCAGGTAGCCCTATGGCAGGACAACATGTTGACGCGACATGGCGCGACACGACAAAACAAGGCAGCTTGCGCGACACAAGACGATGGACACAACCCGCGACGTGGCAAACCCTCATTACATGATCTGGCTGTCGATGCAGCACTTGACAAGGCTGTTAGTCAACGGGTGTGCCGCGACCCTGTTCCGCTCGCGCTCGTGCTTCATCGAAGTCCAGTTGCTTCTGAACTCCTTCCACTTCTTAGAGTTGGCCAGGAGGGGCACAGTCACTCTTAACCCAGTTGTTCTTAGTCCACTCTGTGATATACTGGCTATCTCACTCGACATTGTCGTTGATTTGCTTGTTCATCGCGACTAGTGCTTATTTACAGTTGTCCTAAAACTCATCCTCTACGAATGCGTCTCTTGTCTAGGTGCTGTTGTCTTGGTAGGACCTAACAGCTTCCTTGCTCTGTGCGTGATAGACCTCTGCAGCGATAAAATCTCAACTCTCGTGGCGGTACAGCATGAAACACGTCAAGACCGTCTTGAATCATTTGCCCAATACGCCACTACGATGTGCTGTCCACTGCTATTTACCAGACGAGTATCGACTGTTTCCGATCCCTGAATTGTAATACGTCGAGCCCTATCCAATTCAACATGACTGCCGACGACATAGCGCAGACATGCAACTCACGTTGGGGTTGCTGTAATAATACGACCCGTTGCTGTTGGAATAGTGATATGAGTTTTGATTTGAGGCACTAGAGCCGTAGTCGCGAGAGCAATAGTGGTTTCCCTATTTTCAACGCACGCGTGAGTTGCCTTCGTAGAGCTTGCTGGGAGAGTTGAGCTCTTACTTGGCTGTTGGTACCAGAACTCGTTGTCTTGTAGCCGCCTCCGCCAAAGCTTGACTGAGTACCACGCGAAGTCGGCATTACTTTCAGTATGATGAGAGCAGATCAAAGAGGTGAGATGTTGGCAGAACGATCTTTCTTGGGTAAACTCGAATATAATTAGACTTGCAAGTCGAGCAGCGCCGGGTCAGTATTTGAGCCTACGCCGCTAAAGGATCGGCCCGACCTGCCTGCGTAATGGTGGGAGAGCATGACTCGTCAGGCATGATTGCGGCCCGCAGCAGCTGATTGACTAAGCTCGTTGATCCTAACTTACCATAAAGAGCTTGAAAGCTGCAGACCTGTTCTTCTGTTATACTGTAAATGCGTGTGACGGAGTCGCCGGTCCCGCTAGCAGCCCGCTTGTCTCCGATCATAGGGTATTAGTATTCGGAGGGCAACACGTAAAATATCGTCGGGCACGGGCCGGCTCAGCAATGATGCTCGGCCAGCAATGAAAGGTGCGTTGATCGGAGTAGCTTGGTGTGCTGTGATAAACAAGGTCGACCCTTAAACGGTAGCACTTGCGCATAACCTGTGAATCGTTATCCTGCGATAAATTAGTGGAGACAAGATAGGGAGTGCTTGGTCCAGTGTCGTGAATATCGAAAGGCGCGCAATGTGGTTGCACAACTCTAGAACCATGTACGCAGCGCCAACGTGTTTTGCTCGTGGAGCCACGTCAAGCAGCATAAGACCTAGCACGTGTTGGGACTTACTTTTGTGGCTGCATCACAGATGTTATTTTGGTCTTTCCAGTATCCACTATACAATCATGCAACGCAAGCTTGAAAAGGTCTTTCTGTTGAGCTAGATCTCTCTTCCCCATACCTCGAACATGACAAGCTACGTTGCTCTCAATACGGTGTCGATCGACAGCGAACAGTGTACAGCCACCTTGAGTGCGAATGAGATCGTGAAACAGTTCATTACGAATCGCTCCCCAGGATTTTGCAAGCTAGATGAGTTGAGAAGCCTGGTCAGATCATGATGCACTCATGTCGTTCAGTGTACTAATTACCACTGCAGGGATGGAAGCGCAAGAAGGGGAATGCACATTTCCAGAAACAGCGCTCGTCAGCTAGCCCGATAGCTCTGTCAAGCGCATCTTCTTTCACATGATGTGCCAGATCGGACAGGAACTACATGACCACACTTCAGCTCTCACACCGAAGTCTGCTGACAGAGAAGCCATGCGCGTCTTGAACATCTGCATGGCGCCTGGAGGCTTCTCTTCTGCCGTGCTAAAAGTCCATCGCAACGCACAAATCAGCGCAATAACCTATCCAAGTCTCTCAATGGACACGACATCTTGCTGCATGATTGGAGGAAAGACAAGCGGGTTCAAGTCCAGTTTGCGGATGTCACCATGTTAGCAGCAGAGATGGAGGTGCATGCAGTCCCGTCGCACCATCCTGATGCTGACAACTTTCGCTTCGATCGCCCTTTCACTGATCAGAAATATGATCCTACCTTCTGCGACGGGCAAGTCCTTGGGAAGCATCAGCGCGCAGATTACCGTGAGAAGCGAGAGGCTTGGCCGCTCCTGACAAGCCAGCTCGTCGTAGCTATGCAGCGAATCACGCACAATGGTACCGTTGTTGCGCTACTCTATACCGGTAGACTGGATGCCCGGCAACGGTCGCGCTGCTGCACACGCCAAGGACGTTCTCGACACTCGAATTGTTCAAACCCAAGAAGAAACATGCCATCAAGTCGTCATTCTACGTCGTCGCAAAAGATGTTCGATCTCACTGTGCAGCATTGAACATGGCTGTCGATAGCTGGAAGGAAGAATGGCGGATCGCAACGTTTGGCACCGACATGGAATATGCGGAAAACCGTTGCAAGTACGACGCAACTGTGTGGAATGTCCTAGAAGATTTTGGCAATCGATTAGTGTGAGAGCAACGATGAACGGCACATAGAAGGGCCACGGGAATCGATCAACTCCAATTGATGCGTCCCCACGGACTCTGCTCATTAGTGAGTGGATGGACGAACACGTCAGCAATGTAGGCACGGCAAAGACCAGAGATATCCCATCACTAAGCGTACCGCTTATGATGACGCCTCCGAGTGTCGGCACGATCGCTGTAGTGATAAGCTCAACGGCCTATACCTAAGTACTACCTTGGAAGTCTGCGATGGAATCAAGCCAGGTGGTTTCGGCTGCAAGATTCAATACTGCATCACAGTACACGAACACATGCATCTCACTAAATCCCAGAGAAGGCTTGGCCCGCAAGCTTTGGCCAATTCGAGTTGAATTGGCGCGGTCGAGCCAGCCAAGCCGTAAGCACTAGCCGAAGGTGGAATTTACCACCAGTACTTGTTGTATTATTGTTTGCAAAAGGCTGGCTACACCCCGTGACTTAGTGCGATAAAGTGACGCTAGATCTAGTTTATTAGCAAATCGTAGTACGAACAGTATCCTACCACATCTAGCATTAACAGAACGCGTTAAAGAAGCTTAAATAGCTAATTTAAAGTATCGCAATACTTTTCTGGTGTTGTAGTTAACGTACCTCACGGGCGAGCCGCTCACCCGGGCGAGCCGCTCACTTTTGCCAAGACCACACCAAACGTCAGTCAACCCGTAATGCCTCAACGCAAGAACGCTAAAAAGCACTCAAACGAAGCGGACATACAGCTTGCAGTACAGGCTATCAAACGCGACGGGAGTCTATCCCAAAGACGCGCTGCAAAGATCTACAGAGTGCCTCAAAAGACACTTAGTGACCGACTTGCTGGAGCCTCCCCACGACGCGATTGTACGCCTAATTCGATGAAGCTGACCAGCACTGAAGAGCTGGTGATCGTCCGGCATATACTAAAGCTAGATGAGCGAGGATACCCGCCCCGGCTCACTGATGTGGAGGATATGGCCAACTCTCTGCTCGCAGAGCGCAACCAACCACCTGTTGGCAAGAACTGGGCTGGCACATTCGTTAAACGTCGCCCTGAGCTCACAGTCAAGTTTAATCGAAAGTACGACTACAAGAGAGCCCTCTGCGAGGATCCTGAGGTGATCCAGGGCTGGTTCCGCCTAGTAGAGAATACCAAAGCCAAGTATGGCATCCTGGACGAAGACACGTACAACTTCGACGAGTCTGGCTTCATGATAGGCGTCATATCAACAGGTGCTGTTGTCACAGGCTCTGAGCGTCGCGGCCGACCAAAGACAGTGCAACAGGGCGACCGAGAGTGGACTAGTATCATTGAAGGCATCAACGCGATGGGGGGGGCTATTCCACCCTTCATCATCTTCCAAGGCAAGCACCACCTCTCCGCCTGGTACAAGGAGCCAAGTATACCTGGCGACTGGGTTATCAACGTCTCTAAGAACGGCTGGACAAACAACGAGCTTGGTTTGAAGTGGCTGAAGCACTTTAACGAGCACACAAAGGAGCGCACTGTTGGCAGCTATCGGCTGCTCATTCTGGACGGCCATGAGAGTCACAACTCAGTCAATTTCCACCAATACTGCGAGAAACACAAGATTATCACTTTGTGTATGCCCCCGCATTCGTCGCACCTGTTGCAGCCGCTTGACGTGGGTTGTTTTGCCCCCTTGAAGAAGGCCTATGGTCGCCAAGCCGAGCTGCTGATGCGCAACAAGATTACTCGCATCTCAAAACTCGAGTTCTTGCCGTGCTTTAAAGCGGCTTTTGACGCTTCAATTACAGAGAGCAATATCCAGGGAGGCTTCAGAGGCGCTAGCTTGGTTCCCTTTAATCCAGAGGCTGTGATATCGAAGCTTGAAGTGCGCCTGTGTACTCCACCACTACCTACTGTAGATGAGAGTACGTGGCACTCTCAGACCCCAAGCAACACCCTGGAATTCGGGTCGCAATCGAAGCTGATTCGAGAGAGGATCCAGAGACATGGTGATAGCTCGCCAACATCAATGGTTGATGCCCTTAATCAGCTCACTAAAGGCGCGGAGATGATGGCGCATTCACTAGTGTTAGTGCGCAACCAGGTCGCTGAGCTTCAAGCCGCTAATGAGGCCGCCACGCGCCGTAAATCACACAAGAGAAAACAAATCCAGCGAGAGGGGACTCTTACAGTCAGCGAGGGAGTGCGCTTAACTACTCTAAAGGAGTTCAACGCCCGTAGTGATGGGAAGAGAGCAAGCAAGAAGGCTCGCGTTGAAACAGGCACTCAGTCTTTAAGACGCTGCGGCACGTGTGGCGAGGCAGGGCACAACGCACGAACGTGCAAGAACGATGCGTAAGGTACTGTGGAGTAGATTGACATACTGTAGAGTACAGTACGACTTAGTTTTGTACTGTTGTGTTGCAAAGTAGTTATGGTGTTCGTAAGTCTTGGCAAAAGTGAGCGGCTCGCCCGGGTGAGCGGCTCGCCCGTGAGGTACGTTATTGCTAGAAAGAAGAACGTAGTAGCTAATGCATTGTTAAGAAGACCTAAAGCTAACAGTTAGAGCCTACCTGAGGAGCCTAAAGAAGATATAGAGAATTTCATTAACGCACAACTAAGCGCTGCCTAGTTAGCAATTAGGCTAGTAGAACCCTATATTCTATTGTTATAATACAGCCTTAGCAATGCAGATTTGCACTTTAACAAGGACCCTCTAGATAACTCCTATAACTAACAATTGTAGGAATCAGCTGTCTAGATTCTATACTACAAGCAACCTAAGCACCTGTTAAGAGCCAAATTTACTAAGTTTAAGCAAAAGGCATTACACTTAGTAGTGCAAGACTAGCATTTGTTTACCCTACCTACAGGCAGGCGGCTGCTTAGGCGAGTAGTTAATAACAAGGATAACTAAGTTAAGATTATTTAACAGCTGCATAAAGAGTTAGAACACTATAGAAAAGAAGGCACATAGAGGAAGATTTAAAGTTGCTATTACTAGCTAGGATTATATAAGATAGTTAAGAAGTATATTAAAAGGTGCAAAAGATGCTAAGTATTTGCAAGCAACTAAAAGAAAAAGAAAATATAGCTAACAGAGCTGCTATTAATAGTGTTTGGGTAGATAACAATTAACATAGTACACATGCCTGCGTGTAGAGGCAAGACCTACCTAGTAGTTGCAAGGTGCTACGCAACCTAATAGCTAGAGGCACAGGCGCTCTCTAAGAATAATGTTAGCCAGCATCATGTGCTCTGTTACATAATCATCTGTAGGGTATATCTTCCCTCTTCCCCTCATTAGATAGGGATCAACCTAGTCCCTCTTTTCTACGCCTGGCCTCTGCCCGCACACAGTTATGAGCCTGGTTTGCACCTCTTAGACTGCGCTACTTAGCACTAAAACAGCTCTAGACGTGTAACTGACAACGACTACGTTCACTTCTACCTCGTTTTGTCTATTGACAGCTGATCAGCGTCAAAGACCTTTCTAGTCGACAGCCATTAGGTGGTGTCGCTAGCAGACCAGAACTGCTGCTCTGTACAGAGATCAGTTTGGTGATTAATCACAAAGATCACGATGTCGTACAACGACGCTGGAGTCACACGAGTGACCGTCATACTGGATAAACCAGCCGATTGGGAGTCATGGTTCCAGCTACGACGAGAGAAAGCTGTCGTAGATGCTATTTGGAAGTACCATGACATCTCGAAACCACAGAGCGAGCTACCGAAGCTCGAAGAACCTGTCAAACCACTGCCCAGCGATGTCAGAGCTGGAGCAACAGCGATTGCCCAGCTGGACGCAGGCCAGCAGGCAATGTACAGTGATCTCCTCCACGACTGGAGATACGAAAGAGCAGAGTACGCGAAGAAAAAGCAAAAGGAAGGCGAACTTCTTTTGGATATCAGCCGTACGATTGCTGCTCGTCACCTTTACCTCATTAACGGAAAAGATGAGGTGTACGATCGACTGATCGCTCTTAAGAAGCAGTTCGCGCCGACAACTGCTACACGAACCAGAGAGCTAATCGTCAAGTATCGATCTCTGCAGGAAGGCCCTCAGAGTCGCGATCTCGAGCAGTGGCTCGACGACTGGATTCACATTACGAATCAGTGCAGGGAAGCAGACCTTCCTGAAACAACGGGCTATCGAGCTCAGGAGGATTTCCTGTCAGCTATCAGGACGATCGCGCCAGAATGGGCAGGATCATCGCATCATGATTTCATCATGAAAGAGACAACAGGCAAGACGAATGAGATTCAACCTGTGGCAGACTAAATTAGGTGTTGTGCCCAAAGATAGTCATCATGACAAATGTCTTCCACATTAAGCTTGACAGTGATCATAATCAAATTGCGCTGATCATCAATACCTCCAAGCTGAGAGCATTATCCTGACCCTTGTGCTGTGCTGACCCCGACGCTCACTGTCAGCGTCTTTTCAACGGTAAGCATTCGCGTGTTACCAAAATACGCGACCTGGAGATGCTTATGCCAACTGCCACGCAATACCCTTGCCCAGACCGTGCCCACTGTACCAGTGCTCTCGCGATCGCTCTGTCTGCATGCTCTTACGACTGTCGTGTGGCCACCGCTTTCTTTGTTCGAACCCTAAGGGCGTGTTGACGACGAGGCTGGGATCCCACAAGCAGCCATGCAAAATGGTGTGTACGCAAAAATCGCTCCAGTCACCATTACAATGATGCATTCGGGGCATTTGCGATGCAATACTAGTTTAAAGGACAACAGTCTCGCTCACTGCTTGTAGGTTTATCATTCTAGAATCGTGGATGCTTGTACTTGCAGAGGACGGAACATTGAGACGGTTGATGACGCATCATGTGGATGCCCTCGCGCGACGCATGTACGTCTCTGTGCGAACGAGCAGTTCACGTGTCAAGGAGCGCTCGTGCTGTTTGTAGTAGAACGCGAGATGGCAAGGTCCCGTTAGAATGAGTGGACTCTTCCGTTGCCTGTTTGAAAAGCGAGTAAGAGGACAAAGCGGGATGTTGAGGACCACTCAGAAACGTGCGGCTTTCCAGGTGTCCGCTTCGCGTGACAAAATCTCTTGAAGGGCCAGGAGGCATCGCGGCGTACCCTCAGTCTACCGTCAACACCTCGTCTTCGCTACGGCTCTCTTGAAAGTTGCGGAGGAAGTATATCCGAGAGTATGAGGGGTGCTTGACTGTGGTGACTGTGTTGTTTTCTGAGCTGCCCCATTCAACAACACAGTGCATACTTTTCAGAGGTCCAGCACTCACAGCGGGATGCGTGCCGATCCTACGTCAGAACGAATCCTCGTGTGGCTCGTCAGCTTTAGGATCTCCAAGCAGTGCGAAGTCGATGTCTAAGTCACCCTCTGAGGGCGTTGTTGCTCTGACAGTATGATCACCTCTTCTATCAGACCCGCGTCGCTTCCAATGCACCACTGTCGATTCAGAGACGTGTTCAAAACGCTTCTTGCGTACAGCCTTGCTTGGCCCCGGACCCTCCAACACTCTTACACGTGTGGTAGATTCACCGCAAGGGCAGACAAACGGCTTGGATGTGTCGCGCTTCGTTGCTGCGGACAACACTCGCGACACCGAGTTCCGAGCTGTGATGTTGTTGTTCTTTCTCTGACCCCGGTCGTCGCTTATGTAACATTCGTATGTCGAAGGGCATAGCGCTGCCCTGCCATCGTAAGGGCGATGTGTCTCGCAGCTTCCTTCATCATTCCAGTTATGGAAGAAATCAGGTTCAATGTCGACTGACTGCCGACATGGGTCCTGCGGGTCCACGAAGATCTCGGCGCGGCGCTGCGTTACATCAGCTACCTGTAAGCCACGCTCTGGATGAGAGTGGTCCTTAGCGACTATGTATTTGGTCGGAGGCAGAAGCTCAGGTAGACCATCGCTGCCGTCATGCACTGGAGCTGTGTTGAGTCTGTCGGAAGACCCGTGCGCGCTTCCGAATGGCACTTGCGAACCGACTAGGCTGGGTGTGGGTGTAAGCAATGGTCCCGCCGACTTTAGTCTCGTGTTAGAGGTTGTTCTGCTAGGCATCACGTTCTTGACACCTTGCTTCCTCTTCAAGCTCGAAGGAGTAACGGAAGGTGCGCGGGGTACAGCAGTGTTGAGCTTGACATTGTCTAAGTGCTCATCTGGAGATTGCGACGGTGCGGCTGAAGGTTTGGGTCGAGCTCTTGTGACAGGAGTGTCTGTGCATGTCGACCGCAATCCTCCAATGTCGATCGCACGTGCCGAGGGTCTGCGTCTTCTCGTAGATGTTCGGCGCAGGGGATATTCCTCATGGCGCTGTGACTGGGTGGCTCCTTCTACCACGTCTACCGCCTCTCGCGCAACCAGATCTGCAGCCTCCTCTTCTGAGTCGTATAGTACAGTACCCGGAAACACTGCAGCAAGAGACACTCTCCTCTGATCTGGATCTTCCGGGCACTCGACCCGAGGGATCCTCCTCACTTGTCTTGGGTTCCGTAGTTTGTCTTGCAGTCGTGCGGCCAGCCAATAACGCACAGTCTGTACAATGCTACCAGCAGTTGAGTCTCGTTTTCAACAGATCAATCAAGTAACTCACAAGTCTTCATCTCGCGGCCATTCTGGGGGCTCGTTATCGCCCGGCTCTCGTTTCGCATTTACCAGCGGATTCCTGCAAAACGTTCTACTTCCCCAGAGGTGATCTCCCCATTCTCCTGTAACAAGCAGTGCACGCGCGGTGTCTTCTAAAAATGCGCTGCGAGTCTCTTTGGTCTTCTCGTCGACAACTAGTGGGTCTTTCGCAATCTCTGACATCAAGCGGTCTTCGTCTTCGACGAAATCGGAAACACATGCTTCGACCTCCTTCGAGAATCTTTCTGCCCTCGGATCGAGAAAGCACCTTGGCACGGACGAGTGCTTGCTGCTTTCAAACGCCAGCCACAGACGGCGAATGTACATCTTTACGGGCAAGGAATCTACGTTATCTTTCTCAAAGCCCAGTAGGTAGTGGACGCTAGGGTCATCTGCGAGAATGCCGCGTCTCCCTTTCTTGGTCTGAGCCTTCACGTAGCTGTGAAGTGTGGGGCATCTCGGCATGATGGTTGCGAAACGTCTGGTCTCTTCTCATCTGTGGCCCTTAAGAGCCGAACATCATAATGTGCTGGTGGAGGACACTCAATGGTGGATCGCGGGATGCATTCGAAGCTTGGCGTGGCTGCGTGCTGTTGCGATCTATGCAGTCGACCCTGAGAACGAGGAAAACGGGCTGTGATCTTGGCGACACTGCCGTGTCCGTGCGCGCGAAGACCGATCAAGCTGCAGAACCAAATGGAAAAGGTATGATTGCAAAACTTTCTGTGCAAGTATTCTGTAGGCCTGCACGATGCCGATGTTTCATAACAAACGTGCTGATCGATTGCACGCGCGGCCGCTGCAAGTGGTGTGATTTTGGACCTCCGGAAAGGCTCGAAAGCTGGAGGACAACGACACGCGACCGCGCTACGACTCCACCCCTTCCCTGCACGCTTCTCACAAGTCTCCTTGTCAGAGCTCTTCTGCAGAGAGCTAGTAGGTTCGTTCTGCGACCGCGCTTCGAAATGGTGTTGACGTCAGAGATTGCGCGCAATTGCTGCACGGACGCGGTACCGGTTTTGAAGGGAGCGGTTGCCGGGCCAGCTGCGGGCGCGACAACAGCCTTATCGACTTAACTCGGTTGCTCACTTCACACGGCTGCCCTCCCAGCCTTCGCATCGCACCATCTTACCCCACGCGTCAGGTGTTGCCATGCCCTCGTCGTCACTGCTAGATCCGATCATCTACAGCTGGCTGGGTGCAATTGTCGCATCCCCACCTATAGAGTGCGTGCTCTACTGCCAATTAAAACCTCCAATTGACATGGTTGTGCTGATACGGACGCAGCACCGCAGCTCTAAGGAAGTCTCCCCTTTGCAACGACTGCGCCGCGCCGCGGCCGATCAAGCGACCTCACTCGACAGATATGGACTCTGGTGTTGGCGTCGCCGGTGACGACCAAGAAACACCTCGTCCAGCCAAACGCCTTCGCGAAATCAACGACCCATTCTATTTCTCGCCAACCTCGTCCTCAAGGAGCGATTCCACTGCTTCTGTCACTTCGCACAAGAGTGGGAGGCTCAGCCCTACCAAGCAAATACACGCGCTGAGGGATCTCGAGCGACCAGTCATCTTCTGCGACTTCAACAGCGTCGAGGCAGACAGCGGTCGATCAGATGTCGCCGCGATGCGAACAGCGGTGCAAATGCTTGCGGACGGTGTCGGTATAGTGGACTACGACAATGCAGACGCGTTTGGAGCGTCGCTTGCCCAACTCTCGGAATTGGATAGAGCGAGGCTACTCCGACCTTGGGCGAGAGATGCTAGCAGGGCGCTTCGTGGAGTCACGCCTGCAATTCATAAAATTGCCAATATTGTTGACGATGCGATCGTGTTGAACACTGGGGCAGGGGGTGCTGAAGATGAGTGGAATTCGGATGTGCAGAAGCCGCTGCTCAAGCTTGCGCTTGCGACCAGCCAGCATACAAATGTGCTCTCGCTTCACTCTGTGTAAGTGTGCATTGAATGCGCCGATTCAGTTGGTGATAATGGACTGATCACACTCAGGCAATCCGCTCGCATTGATCCGCCCGCTCTGAGTAACAACAATCTCCCTGGCCGAATCATAGATTATGTCTTTTGCCTGAAACCCGACTCCACCATATCCGATGCATATCGGACCCTGCGACCCCTTGCAGCCAACACATTGAAATCCTGGAATCACATCACCAGTACGGCACAAGACCTACCTTTCGCCATACACATCGAGACTAAGTCTCCTATGAAGTCCTGGACAGACGGCAAGCCCCAGATTGGAATCTGGATAGATGCCTGGCTGCGGCGCTGTGAGCTGCTGTGGAAGGACGGCCGGAGTCCAGTGGCCGTCATGACGAAGCCTTGGCCAGCCATACCGGTGCTTATCTCGCAGGGACATGAATGGCATTTGCTCGTAGTGACGAAGACAAGCGACAGAGTGATTGTCCGAGAGCAGATCACAGTCGGGAGCACAAGGAATGTGTGTGACGCGCTGAAGGTCATAGCTGTGCTGCACTGGCTTCTCGATTGGGCGGAGACGGTTTGGCGGCCGTGGTTCTTAGAGTTGATTGCTGGGCAGGAGGGATGAAAGGGCAAAACACCACGCGTCCTGCGGCATGGCGATTGAGAAATGTGTGGGATTGTCATTCGCACCCACTGACAGGGCAGGTTGGAATGGGCGTTTCGAAGAAGTCACTAGGCTTGTCGCCTACTCGGACCGCTCGCCAAACTCGGTGCGAGCCACGCGTCGTGAGAGTCGACTGGTTGTCGTCATTGGAAACACAGCAGTGGAGCGGGTAAGAGAGGCTCTTTTACAGCGTGAAACTGCGCAATGAATACCGGTTTGTCGACGCCGTGGAGGGAGAGACGTGTCCTATGTAGAAGCGTCATCTGCTTGCGTGGCTTATAGTAAAGGGTACGCAGAGTACAGAGGATGGGAAGTGGTTCAGAAGACACGCGAATGCAGGGAAGCCGAGCCTTTGTACTCTGCTACAACCGAGCCGCGAAGAGGAGGCTTGGTCTCGTGAGAGTGCCGAAGACGGGCATCGGACGTTGTGTACACTATGACACATTCGCTATCGTTAACGTGTGTCAGAGCAAAGCCGGATGCTCGCCCTGAGCACAACACTTTTGCTGGGTCAAGCTTGTAGGGCACTATGCGGGCCTCAATGGACATGCCTTTGAGAAGTGGTTTAACGTCCATCCCTGTGTGGCGCAAATCCCGTTGTACCGCAACTTACCAATCATGACGGACTTCTTCACAATTCTCGCGAGCTAATTGGTCGATTGCGGCATACCAGGATTTGCGCTACGTAGGGATGGACGTTAAGAGCTCTTGTGAACGTAAGTGCGTCAAATAAGGCAATCAGTGATTGTGCCTCTGCTAAATGCCTGATGATACGTACAAAGAGACGGAGTGTGTGAACGCGGATGTTGTGACGAAGTGATGGTCGGATATGAGACTAATTATAGGGCGCTAGCCAGATTCGGTCGATTTAATGTCAAATGCGAGGGTTCGCTACCATGTAGGCGGCTTTCAAGCGCTTTGTCAATGACATTGCTGCATGGACTATCATAAAAAACTTATCGCCAAGCCGAATGATATCTTTTTCCCGATCAGAGTCCCGAACCTCACCTCTTATATGAAAACGTGCGTCGCAGGCGAGTCTGATGGGAGTCTTGCAAAGGATAAGCGGTAACCAACCGGATGCACTTCTGCAGGGTTGAAATCTGCAAGAAGTTTGTGATGGGTACCTCGCACGATCTGTCACCTAGTTCGTCATTAGAATCTACAAGTCAGCTTCGGAGACTAATGCATGGCTGTCCACAGAGGCTGTTAAAATCGTGATTCCTCCAGCCAATTCACCTTCTCCGGCCCTGGCGCCTCTGCTTTCTGAAGTAGGGTTATACGTTAACAACTCGCTAGAGAACGTGGACACACTTCCTGACGACACTGGTCATGACTCGCCCTTTCTGACAGATGCACAACACCACGAGGAATTGGTCAGAGCAACTGTAGAGATGGTTTGTGCCGTTGACGCTGTTGCTGAGCCAGTGGATGACGATTGGGGACCCTCGATGCCAGCGAAATCGGGAAAGAAATCGAAAGAGCAGAAAGGCTAATCAGCTCTGCAATCCATCTGCCACTTTTATCAATTTGATGCAAGCTGCTGACCTACGATTCCTTCTCTTCACTATTTATACGATGATAACTTTCAAGTACATGCATAGAAGAATTGACTCAGGAACCCCTGCATTCTATAACCATAATTGGGGTAATACCCGGGTTTGATACATACATTAAGGCGATGTCATGACGTCCTCAACAGGGCACACACTGGACTCCTTGAAATTTCGAGACAGCTCCATCTAATCTATTTTATTGATGAGCCAGATCAAGATGTCTTTCGAAAGCAGCTGTTCTGCTCCTGAGAACGGGAGTTAGACGCGCTTTTATTAGAGCTATGTTAGCTTTTACCTGACTACCACCTTCCAACCACGTCGGATGTCAGCCCCCTGGACAGTAAAGAGGTCCCAGATCTATCTTGGTAATACGTATAGAATGATTTTGCTGAATCCGCAGCGATATGAGTATATGAAGACGGTCCACCAAACATATTCAGATTAGCTTGCGGGAGACGGCATCACACGAGGGATCTTCTTCCGTGGCTTATCAGACTTGTTGCTTGCCAATGCGTCGCACATTTGCGGATCAGTCGCAAAATTCTTGGTACTTCACAAAGTGGCTCTGATGATGGGTCCGGTTCATCCGAGTGCTGTGAAAGTCGTGGGCCTCCGACAGACACTATCACAAGTCTACAGCGTCTCTTACTACCGATTGGTGTGAGCGAGCGAGCAATGGTAGTTTGCTCAAGGTGTTTTCACTTACGTTTCCTGAGCACAGAAGGGCAACGAGCCTTGTAGAGAGCCATTGCCTACCCTAGCTCCGCTCGCAATCGATCCTCGTCGCTTTCGATATCATCCTCATCAATACACGCGCCGAATTCAATGATCTTGTGGGCTTCGCCGTGCCCTTTGAGTCGCTGGTATACGAGAGCGCCTCGATAGGTTCGAGGATTGCCCTTCCTGCTGCTTCCGCAAGTTCGCTTCCTTTTCGTGAACAGTATCTCGTAGTTGTTGTTCCTTCTGCGCGAGTTTGGCTCTCTGTTGCGATAGTTGAGAAAGTATGCAGTCTGCCTTTTGCTTCACAATTTTTGTTTCGTATTCCAGCTTCTTGGTCACTGCATCTACTTGGCTGTACAGAGATTGCAATATATTCATCTTCTCCAGATCATGCAAGATCCCTGCTAATTTGTGTGCGCAGTTGATCCGCTGCAACAATTCGTCGTGCTTTAGGTGCAGCCGATGCACTGCGGCATGCCGAAGCTGAGCAACATGTGGGGCGATCTCGATGAACAAGGTCTGTGTCGGAGCGTCCATGCAATCGGCAGGCAGTATGTCGAGATTCGTCTTTATGATTGTGAGCGATTTGGTGAGCTCTATAGCAGCCGCGCATGTCCATTCATGTTGGGCGAGCATAGAAGGAAGCCATCTTTCCATGAAACGGAAGCACGTTTCTTCCAGCAGCTGCTGCACCCGTAACAGCACACGGTGCTGAGCTTCGAATGGGAAACCCACTGTCGTCGATCCCAGAGAAGTGCTGGTGTCGTCTTTACCCTCGATGATCCGAATTTCTACGTCCGAACGCATGAGATCCCTTGCGTCACATAACAGGATTGCTGGCAACATACCGTTCGAAGGATGATGAGCCAGTCCTTCAAGTTTGTCTTTGCGCCTCTTGCGCTTGGTTTTGGTCGGTCTCTCGGCCATGGTATTCTGTTCAGTCGAAGACGTGACGGTATGTGGGACCGGAGGCGATTTGGCGAAGAGATCTGGAAAGATTCTTCTCGCTGTCCTTTCAAACTCGAAAACACGATCCTTGAGAAGCGTCTTCAATATACTTAACGTCTTTTCGAGATGCTGTTCGTGCACAACGGTTCCGGACTGGCCCAAGTGCTTGAGTACAATGCTGCGTATGACCTTGCGATTCCGCACACGGACTTTGCTTCCACAGAAGAGGTCACGATAGGTCAGATACACGCATTGTCTCTCTATTTCGGTCTGCGAGGCCATCGAGTTAGTGGTCGCGACGGCGGACGTGGGTGTCGAGAAATAGGGGAGATGTGGGCACCCCGTACGCGTTCGCGGGTGCCCCACACAGACTAGAGTGTCTGTGCGCGTGCCGCCCACCCCAACTGTGCAACACCAAACTTTTGACACGTGCTCCCACCACACCTGGAATTAATGATACACTGCGACAAATTGATAATTTAAAGCCTGGCGAAAGAATTTCGTATCGCAGGATAGAGCAAAGGATGCGCGTTGTGATCGTTCAACGCTGTCGCGCCGTCACCAAGGTGTTCAGGTGGATGTCACTACTAAGAACGTCAGGCAGCGTAAAGTAACACCACAACAGGAGGATGACCTTGTGCAGTACATTATAGGGCTTACAAAGCGCTAATTCCCTCCTACAAGAGAGATAATAAAGAAATTTGTACGCAGAATGGCCTATGTTGAGGTCTCTGAGACTTGGGTTACGCACTTCCTCCAGCGACACCGCGATGTGCTTTCGAACCGATGGGCCTCTCCTATGGCTGCCAATCGTCACGCCGCTGACTCGTGGGGTAAGTACAAGGCGTACTTCGACCTTCTGACCCACCGAACAAACAAGTACTCCATCGAGCCTCGGCACACCCACAAAATGGACGAGAAAGGCTTCATGGCAGGCGTAAAGTGGTTGGGGTAGGTGGCACGCGAACATGGGCGGCACGCGCACAGACACTGTAGGTACCGAGACCAGCGGGTCAATGCACGCGAGCACCAAAACAAAATTTTCTCCTCAACACTAACTTATAACTCCACAAAATGGTAACCGTTTTTGGATGCGCTTGAAAATGCACGTGCAGCGAGCTTAGATGGACAAATTTGCTATTAAGAAGTTGCTAATTAGACGGGGTTCTTGAGGTTAACATTGTCGCGCAATGACTGACGCGTTGCTGTCCCGCGTGCAGAGGCAGACCTTTAATGACGCAAACTGTCACTACAACAAGAGCGTGACCTCTGCGATTACATAGAGAAGCTTACTAAGCGTCACTTACCACCTACAAGGCAGATAATTAAGAATTCCGCCGCAGAAATTGCTAAACATCACGTTAGCGAGACCTAGGTTACTAACTTCCTTAACTATTACACCAAGACGCTCCTCTATAAATAGACCACTGCAATAGACAAATTACGCCACGCCGCTAATAATAGCAACAAGTATAAGGCCTATTTCAGCCTCCTACACAGCAAAATTGAAGAATACAACGTTAGGGCGGCCAACACATACAATATTAATAAGAAAGGCTTCGCTATTAGTCTTATTACTAGAAGTAAGAGGATCTTTAGCAAGCGCTTATACAAGCAGTAGAAGAACAGGCAGTCGCTACAGGACGGCAACAGAGAGTGAGTGACAGTGTTGGCGAGCGTCTGCGCCAATGGCAGCGCTCTGCCTCTAGGTCTTGTTTTCACAGGCAGGGATAACACTATACAAAGCTCCTAGGTAGAGGATATTAAGCCAGAAAAGCACTCAGTATTTGTTACTGCAACGCCTATAGGTTAGACGAATAAGAAGGTAGAGCTTGCCTAGCTAGAGCAGCTATTCAACCGCTACACCAAGAAAAAAGCGCGCAGAAGCTAGCAATTGCTTATCATTAATAGCCACGGCTCTCACATAACGATGGCGTTTATCAATTTGTGCAATCAGCACAAGATTCTGCTAGCAACCTTCCTGCTATATAGTACTTAGTTGCTGCAGCCGCTTAACGTTGTGTGCTTTGCTCTGTTGGCTCAAAACTACAGCAATACTATCACCCAGCACCTTCACAATACCCAAGGCATCTTAGGTGTGCCTAAGAGTGACTTCTTTATGCTCCTCTAGCGATCATGGCAGCAAATATTCACCAAAGAGCTTATACTTAGCGCCTTCAAGAACACGGATATATGGCCGCTGAACCCCAACGTAATACTCAGCCGATGGGACAACAATAGCAACAGTGAGTTTAAGACCCCTCCGCCTATTAAAGCACGCGATTGGCGCTCAATTAATCGATTGTACAAAGCTGTTGTAGGTAAAAACACCTTAGATGACGCAAGGCAGCTCCGCCATACTATCTACTACCTCTCTGCTTCTTGTGAGATACTTACGGCTAAAAACAAAGGACTCTCTGCAGCAATTGCCGCACAAAACCCCTTAAAGAAGAAGCGGGAGACTCTTAATTTACGCTAATAGAAGAAGAGACGCAGCGAAGCCCTCCTCTACTCCCCTAGCAAAGTACGCGACGCACGTTATCTCAACAGGCTCAATAAGACAAAGAGACTTGAAGAAGTAGTAGTAAAACACTATTAACGCGAGGAGCGAGCTGCTACATCACTACGCAACAAGTTGGAGAAAGAGAGACGCTCTGCTGCGTACGCTGTGCGCCTCAAGGCCTCAAGGCAGAGGAGAGCAGAAGAAGCTGCTGATCGCGAGCGCAGAAAGCAAGAGCGTAAGGCTGTTGGATCTACACAACTATCCTAATTTGACAAGGGCAAGATATCACATAAAGCACCTGCAAAAGCCTGTTTAAGAAAGAGCCATTCTGTGCGTGCGCGGCGTGGTGTTGTGGAGGGGCCTCAGCCACCCGCTCGCACAGTCACTACCTGCAGCGGCCGCTGCAACTCGCAATCGTCAATCCTTCACAGAGCATTTTATAATGCACTGATAGATTATTCCATCAAGTTCTCTCGAGAAAAATTGCTCTTGTGCGTGGCTGTACAGCTTCATCTTATGGCGGAGGAATCGTGCATTGACCGGGTGATGTCGGTACCTTCGCACGCGCCGTCGCGTACTCAACGCGACTCACACTCACCGCGCGCATAATAATCAGCTCCACTGCATCCACAGACCACGCCACGATGTGCGCAAGTCGCGACACTGTGACTCCTCGCTATGCAGGCCTTACTTACCCTAAGCTGCGCATCAATGACCATACTTTGGACGATCAGCTAGCGTTTTTGCCGTTTGGACCTAAGTACAGTTGTGCCTGCTCGCACGCCTCACGCAGTCTCGGTGCGCTCGACAATCTTCCTATCGAGCTGCTCACAGAAGTTCTCCTCCAACTCGACCTTCGTGCTGTCTCCGACCTTCGATACGTCAACCATCGGGCCCGCCAGCTCGTCGATTCCATCCCTCAGTACAAAGCGATCGCTGCTCACGCGCCTAACGTTATCCGCGGTGTACTCAGCATCGGTACTGGCAGGTGGACCACTGTCGAGACGTTGTACACGAGGCTGTGCGCAGCAGAATGCGAGCACTGTGGCGATTTTGGTGGATATCTCTATCTTATTACTTGCCGACGGGTTTGCTTCCTCTGCTTGACGCAGGTGAGATCGTACCTGCCGCTTCGACTTGGAGACGCCAAGCGTGAATTTGGGCTTGACAGAGCTGCGCTGCAAGGACTGCCTCTCATGAGGGTGATACCCGGCTCATACTCACCGAACGAGAAGACTGCTGCTCGCACTGTGCTTGTGGACTACGAGTCCGCTCGTTGCGCTGGGATTGCATCGCACGGGTCAGAGAGCGCCATGCAGAAGCACGCATCAGAAGCGTTCGAGGGACAAATCCGCAACTGCAACACAACTACGGGGACATCGCAACGATCAGGGTCGACGGCGCATCGACCGCGACTCCGCAAGACCACTCGCGTTGATGCGCGATCAGGGAATCCGCTGCGGTTCGTCGCCGTTGTCCGCGTTCCATGGCTGAATCAACGAACACAAGAAGTGGAGTGGGGTTTCCATTGCCTCGGCTGCGAAAGATCTAGCCGCCCGCCTCTCCACTACCGACGACAGTTTTGCGCAGCCTCGTTTGAGGATCATGTAAAACAACACGGAAAGGTCAGGGACGGCAGACATGAGCGATAACGAGGTGCGCTAGCCCGTGTTCGCTATCTACGCTCATGGAAGTCTTCCGCTCTGCATCGCTGGCCTCCTTCTCCTGGGCTCTGCTTCCGTCTCAGACGTCAGCGCCGCATCTCATCCTTGCCTGGCTTCACCATGTGGTTCCTGCACATGTGACTCGAGTCCGCAAGACGGATCAAGGTAACCGGCTCGCACTTGACGTTCGAGTTCAACCTCTGGTCGCACTGACGGAACTCTTCCCACTTTTTGCAGCCACATGTGTAGAAGCGATAATCTTGTTCGCACATTGCCACTCTGCAGGCTTCTTAGTCAAAACGCGTCAGGGATTGTGGTGTCCAAGAGCTTACGACGGGAGACGCGGTAGCTTTGACCGCGAAACGTCGCAACTAACAACTGCAGCAAGGCCCCAAAGTCGTCTTGTGGGCGGCGGTGTTGAAACGGCTCAATAACGTTTGCAGCGTCGACAGGCGGGGGAGAATGCGCTGGAAATGAGCGTGGTGTGCCACCGTCGAACGACTGCTTATACTTCCTTATCTCGACTGATTTATTGTCTAAATAGTCTGGAAGCGCGCGCTACACCACGCTGCGTGCAGACATCTATCGGATGCGCTGTTGCAGATCATCATGCATTGATTGGTCGCTGCTTGCTGAGGGGTGAGTCTCAACGCAGAAGCCTGCAGCATGGCGCCACGGCGGCTAGACGTCCACCTAGCTAACTTCACACAGATCCAATATGTCAAGGAAGCGTGCTGCCATGTCACGGGCAACGTCAGCTCCAGTCAGCACATTCCACTTCGATGTCCCGCAGCCCTCGCGACGTTCGAATGCTTCAAGCAAGCGTCGATCTGGAAGGCGTCAGTGAGTTCAGGATCCTGTTCGACAGCACATCCGTCAGATACATCACCATTGACCCCGGTCTATATAGCGTTCAGGAGATGTGTTTCGGACCCTCTCTGATCGCTTTGTTGCCCCCTCTTCCTCCAGGCAGATGGAATCAGGCCCGTGTTCGCCGCGATCCCACGTCTGGAAGAGTCGGCTTCACTGATGTCTTGGACACTCCCCTCCCGGAGATCGGAAGTCTTTGGCACCCCGTTCGCATTGACCACCTCGACCTGCAGTATGGCAGGAAACTGCGCTCGAATGTCTACGAGGCCACCTCGGATCGATTTGCCTCTGCAGTGGTGGCAAAGTTTGCCAGGTTTCCGTGGGAGGTTCCCCAGCTCGATGCAGAGACGATGATATACGAGCGCATAGAGGGCCTGCAGATCGGTCCGAGGTTTCTCGGCCACTTGACAGAGGAGGGAAGAACCATTGGTTTCGTCATGGCCTTCGTTATCGGCTGCCGACACGCTACGCTGGACGATTTGGACATCTGTCAAACCGCTCTGGTAAGACTGCACCGGCTGGGAATCAAGCACGGAGATATCAACAAGCACAACTTCCTCATTCATCAGGGGACAGCGACTCTCATCGACTTCGACAATGCCTCAGAGAACACTCCGCCCGGTGACCTCGACGACGAGCTCCATCGTCTTCAGGAAAGTCTGAGCGATTCTTCTGGCAGAGGTGGAAGATGGGTGGAGGTTGCCACGGGTACGAGCGAAAGCCTGCGCGATCATCTGGGACATGCCTGATGCGCAGGCGGGCAGGACGACCTTTTCTACATTATGAAATCGAGGATTGGCACTCGTGAGCTGCATCGCTCTGGGAGGAAGCGTGTCGCGTGGTCGAGCGCAAGCATCCCATATGCGGAGACACTGTAAGGGCTTGTGCATGTAGAGTCCGTCTTTCCTGCTAGCTTAGCTCGTATTCAAGCTATTACACGACTGGCTGACTAGTGTGGAGTGTGCTGATGAGATTGCCAGGCTTGACGAAAAGCAACATAGGGAATGTACGTACCGGAAAGTAGCAGGACGAGCGTAGAGACAGAAAAATTGTTGACATGGATAGCAAATTGAGTGTGATGTTGTGCGGCAACGAGCACCAATCTGCCTGAGGTCTTGATTCCGGTCACTGCGAACGCAGTATCGCCTCAATTTCCACATTTCGGCTTGCGCGATGCAGATGACGCAGATCAAACGAAGATTGCTGTTGCAAAAAAGCTGTCGTGGCGCAGGACTGAGTCTGTGTTGGACTCCTACGCCTCATACATAGCTGTGAATTGTGCAGGCCTCTTCACATCATGTGAAATTGGATCATAAGCCTACAAGCCCACCCAGCTGCTTGGTCAACTCAGCAGCCAACTTGATCTCATGTTCGCCGTGATCGGGTGCGCGGGCTTGATGCGCCAGATGAGCGACACTCCGGTGTTTCCAGAATTTTAGTCAGCCTGTACGCTTGAACCAACCATTCTTGTCAGTCTTTGCAGCCTCTTCGAGTATTCGGAGCTCTTCCTCGATTTCTTATTGTTTCGGTTTGTACTCAGCGGGCTGTGCTTGAACACAGCTTTGGATCCGAGCGTCCTCCTCACTTCCAGCATCCATTAAATCAACAATCAAGTATTTTCACGGACTTGTAGAGCAAACCTTTCTCTCCTATCCACGCTTGCTGGTGATTTCCGGTGCAGTGCATGTGCATTTAATCTAAAATTGAAGTTCTCCATCTAATCTTATATCGACCGTCTTGTTATGACACCCAGCTCCCAGGATCAGGCTAGCCTGGTTTCGTCTGGAAAGATTGCGCAGCGATGGCTCAATGCACATACTCAACGACGGCGAGCAGGTACGGCAGCCTGTGCCCCAGCAAGTGTTCCAATGGCTCCTCCGCTGACTGCTGCGCCGCACGTCGAGGCGCCGCTCTGAATCATGGCACAGTCCGTCCTTGTCGTGCTGGGTATTGCCCTCGCCGCAGCGGGCAGCTCGGCTCCTAAACAACATTGTTACGCCCATACACCGCGTCGTCGCCAGAACATTTACTACCTAGCTAAAACCCCTGGACTTCCAGTCACAGACGCGGTCACCTGTCATCACCAAGAAAGGCAATAACCTTAGCGGTGGCCTTGCCGTGCCGTCAATCCACCGATTCAGCGCCATCGACGCCGGTAGCTCGAGAGCTCTCCTTGTATCGTGGCACCGGGCACACCATCTTGTCGCATTACCATCCGTCGCAACACCTCCGTCCTTGTCAAAAGTCTTCATCGAATAGCCTTGACAAATAGCGAGGTCATTCTCCTTGAGATTTTCTCTTTTACGGTCCCTGTCAGGAGGGAGACCCTTACTATGTCTGCCGTACTGCGCATTTCAGCAATTGTACATGATTTAGGCTCGCCGAGAAACATACTCGAGAACGACGATGCGCCTGCCTTTACTGTCATCAATAGGGAAACATCCTCACTCAGGCCACACAACTTGACTGGACCAGAGCGTGTGGTGGCTTTGGAGTGCGTTCCTCAAGAGCCCAGCTTTCGCCGAACCAGCGACTCCGTTGACCTTACCCTGCCGGCTGGAGACAGAGCTGATGAAAGTATCTCGAAGAGAGAACTATCACACTCAAACGAGACTGTATACTCGCACAAGTCTTTAGAGAAAGGGGCTATGCTGGCCGGGCCATTTCCGACGACACCCTGTGTTGAGCGAAAGCCAACCTTAGAGCACTGCCAGCGATCTGTGCCCGCAAGAGAGGCCTCTTCTCTTGAGCACCGTGGGAATCTCAATGTCCAAGATCACGAACGTAACCAGAGACGCGCATCAGGCACGCCGGAGCTCCAATCCACGGACGTACCCTTAGTAACCATGGACGCTCCTAGCGCACGCAAGGGAAACGCATCTGATGACCCCAGAGTTGATCCGCACTGCAATCAGATACAGGCCAGAAAAAGACGACATTTCAGCAATCGAACTAAGACAGGATGTGGAACCTGCCGGAGGCGCAAGAAGAAATGCGATGAAGCTAAGCCAAAGTGCAAGAACTGCCTACAGGGTAACTTCGAATGCACAGGCTACACCAAACCGATTCTATGGTCGAAGAATGACACCCCACAGGCTCCTGCAGCACTGGATCTGCATCGGCGTATGTCGTCTGCAGCAGCTCCTGCCTACATCGTTCCGTGTCCGGCCAGTAACGTCATACATACCCCGTGGTGTGAACCGAGTCAGAAGAGCTACGCAGAACCCACAGTGCCCAGCGGGATCGCAACATCCCGAGACAGGTCTGCTCGCACTGATGAGCAGGGTCGCCAGATATCGTAAGACTCAAACTATAGACTTTTCGGAGTACGTGTTGACTTTTGCCGTCAGAAAAACAAGCCTCTGGTACGAGACCTACGTCAAACCACAACAGCATGCGCATCGACCGCTAGCTCCATCGCAATCACGCAGTCCTGCTGCGGAACGTCAAAAACAGCAGAGTGCAAGCCAAATAGCTCCCTTTTCCCAACAGCAGCAACACAGCTCCCGAAGCACGCACAGCTGTAAACCCCAGCTCCGTCTGATGAAGCCTTGCTCGATGATCATCGTCCGAATCGTTCTCAGCCGCCACCATCTCCCGCACTGGCTGCGAAACCAGCATCGTTGTTACCCCACCGCACATAGGCTTCCCTTTCTACGATCAGCGAGAAGGACAAGATGCTGTCAGGAGAACCGTTTTCGCCAAACACTGCACAGCTTGTTGACGAGCGTGACCTCTCCTCGCAGGCATCATTCCGCTTCAATACAGCTGTGCAGAAAGCTTCTGACGAGCGCATGTGGCTCTTCAGGCAACTTGTTACGGCTGGGTGGATTTACCCTCGCGCTGGTGAGCGCCATGTTACCGGCCATTTGGGTCGTGGCGTCAATGTGTCCGCGCCGTTCCACTGCGACTATGGCTACAACCTCTCTCTTGAAGACAATGCTGTTCTTGGGCCCGGCTGTCAACTGCTCGACTCTGGCAGGATCGTGATTGGAAAGAACACAAAGATTGGTGCTCGCGTGACCATCTCAACTCTGGAGGAGCCCACTGATACGAGGTCACTGGAGGAAAGCGAGCGTACAATGAATGCTCGCGAAGTCTGCATAGGCGAAAATGTCTACGTCGGTGACGGATGCATTATCAAGGGCGGCGTCCGCATTGGCGATAACGTGATCGTGCGTGCAGGGTCCGTTGTTGTCCAGGCAAGTGTACACCGTTGTCTCCCGTTACGAGAATCTGCGATGGCAGAGCATCAGCCCCTATGTAAGCGAATGACAACGGGAAGACGCTGACCGTGCGTGCGCAGGATATTCTGGCAGACTGCGTCGTCTTTGGCAATCCCGCGAAATCTCGCCAGGTGGGCTGGGAAGGTTAAGTGCTGCGCTCCCGAGCGTTCAATTTCACCCAAGACTTGTTCACACGCACGATCACTGCATCCATGGGTACCCTGTTTCGTCATGGTGTCCTATCGCCGAGCGATTGAGCTGACCGATCATACCAAGCAATGTCGACTTCCCACGCGGCTGGCAATCAGCACTTGAGAGTGTCACAAAGCCTCAGATGGGCTTCTTTCGTCAGTCATCAGGTCCTGCGGGGCGTAGTCTTCTGGCAAAGACTGACAACTTCCTGTCGAGCCTGGTCTTTGAGGGCACACGCTGGACGAGAGAACGCGTTCTATCTCGATTGATTCGAATGCTCGAGGAACAAGTTAGGATATGAAATGAGCGTATCTCGTTGGGCTGAAATTGCAGGTAAATCGCTCAGCTACTGCACGATGCATCGTAGACCGGTAACTAAAGACACGTCGCAGGGCAGATTGGGTGGTGCTAAGCCGAGCTGTGTTGTTGATCGGCGAGAGCTACAACGACCAACACCAGATAATTAGTTCACTACGCGAATCTAAAGAGTGCTCGTCCCATTGATAACGAGGTGTGGTTTTCGTCAGGGGTGGAGCGCGTAACATTAGCCATAAGAGACCGCAAATGTTCGCATCATGTCAGAAGCTTGGCTGACACTGGTCCCAGGAAGATCTGAAGCACATGTGATACGCTCGGAATGAGCTCTGGATAGGTGCAAGTCCGTGTTTTATTGGAGTAGTAAGTGCTCGCTTCTGTGGTCTGATTTGTAGTTTCCGCTCCCGCGCTGATTAGGCCCACAAGGCTATTTGCATATTAAGTACACAAGTAAAGCATGGAATAGGTGCACAGTGTCGCAGCGCTCATGGGAAGGGTTGATGAGGCAGACGGTGGGTGCTGAAGTTTTGTGAGTCAATCTTGAGAAAAGGTCCGAGCGCCCATCGCGCTGGCACACGTCAGCACTCCATCCATCGCCCGATCCTGTCTACGTGCCATGTTGGAGGTTGCGCAGCAATCACCAGCCGCGCGACGAGCTGACCCGACACTCTCCCATGGAGAAAGGAATCGACTGAGTATACTATGTCAGGTTAGCATTCACCGCCGCGCGGGCGACGCCCATCTGTCTCCTCGAATCGACCGACATCCCAATCAACCCTGCTGGCAATACCTCTCGTCTCGCATCGAACGATCCACCGCTGCGTGAAAGACAAGATGAGCGCGGAAAGGGAGAATATGTGCGCCCACCCTAACGAGCACGATCTGCTTGGCTTCCCCGGCGTCAAAGCAGAACACCCCAAAGTCTATCTTCGGCGCCTATGGCTTCCGGCAGAGAACGACCGTACCGCCTACCCGAAGTTCCATGACACAAACATCATCGAGATGGCAAGACTTGCGAGCAAAGTTGTCAACGGGCTTGCGAAAGACACTACAAAGCTTCACGAGCAGTTGGAGGGCTGCGCCTTCCTCAAAGCCGAGGCCGACTGGATACTTGAGGAGAGGGGCTACGGACGTCGCGTCTGGGGCGAGGACTGCGGAGCAAACACGCGACTGAAGAGCAATCTTGAAGGCACGTATCCACGGTGGAGAGCAACGACCGCGTCTGGCGAGTATGTGGAAAACGACCAAGAAATGTGAGCATTGACAAGCCGCTCATGTGCAGCATGGCGACTTATTGGATGCAGGATCAAGTCGACCTTCCGGTACTGGATGGCAGCGCGACTGCAAAACAAGATCGTCGCACCCAGTCGAGAGACCCCGGGACCCGTAGAGATGATTGAAAGCCGCCAGGATGAATTCGGGTCTCATCAAGGTGCGAGCGCCCAAGACGTACTTCTCTACCATGAATCCTCACCATTACACCCGCCAGACGGCAGGGCGGCAGTAGCCGTGTTGGAAGCAAGCCAATATACATACAACGATGAGCTGGGCTGTGATATGATTTCGAATAGCTCGGAGCAAAACCCGTGGATCCTGGACACCATGCCTTCACAGCACCACGACTCATTGAAGCGGAAAAGGAGCAATGCCAGTGAGATGATCCACGTGGAGCGGCGACTCCAGCCTTCAGAGATCACGGCAGCTGCACGCCAGGGCTCGCCAAAGTTGGTAGATCCGGCAGTTGCAAGAACACAGACGGTCATCACTAAAGTGTCGCCAACTAATACAACTCTTCTTCATACCTGCCCAGCAGAATCCGCGTCGCCAAATTGTATAGAGGTGGAAAGCAAAGTCGAGCACGAGGCGAGTCCGGACACTCTCCGCAACTTTAGCGAGTGCGAGGTGCCTGTCACGAATTTGGACGCCCAACAGAGGTTACAGCATCTTCTTACCGACACAATGAACTCAGTGGTCATGTCGGGTGAAATAATATCAGTTGCTCGGTGCTTGTACGGGGAAAGCCCCCATCGTCACCCGCACGATGACTGGTACAATGACTTCAGAGTTCTCAGTCAAGCACTGGATCGCTGGGAGTCTCTTGTTGCACAGGGATCGAGAGATATCATGCGGCCTTCTCCTGAAGACTTTCTACCAAAATTTACAGTCAAGAAAACAGCGGAGGATCGCCTGCGCGTGTTTCGAGGGTTCAGAGCGGAAATGGAGCCGCCTTTCTCGTTCGACACCTGGACGATCGCGCTCGCTCTTCTGTTCGAAGGCCTTTTACCTCGTGTTGGAATTCCGTTTTCATTTGAGGACTTCGTCCGCCGCCTGAGGACTGCTCTCGAATCGTTCTCTTCGGTGAAGCGAACAGACCTGTGCGAGGCGAGCTCTCATGGCGTATCATCTGAAGCCTTTTAATCAAATCATGCGCAAGCAACAACACATTCCTAACTTAACGGATTAACAAACGCAACATACAAGCAGCAAGCTAGAGCAGGCGCATGCATGGGCGACCGGCTCGACGAACAATCAACGCTCCGTTAGACAATACCGCGATCTCAACCGAAGGACTCAATGTCAGGTTATGATACTTCGATACAACCACGGTGACGCGTGAACTAGACCATGATCCTAAGTAGGGGTGCTGTCATTCTATTATTCATAACACCGGCTCCTAATCCAACGGATCCGTGTCTCAGTGCGTTGCCCCGCAAAGGCGTTTCTTGGTCCCGAATGGCTGCGCTATTTGGGCCTCCACCAAGCTGCTTACGCGCAGCGTCCTCTATCAAACGTAATCACACTCTTTGATGCTTCGATGTCAATGTGCTAGAAGAGGTCATCGCGGTCAAATTGTATGTGTAAACGTATGTGCTGTGTAAGCATTTCTTATTCTAGTCGATCTCTAATCTGATTTACCAAGCCCAAGCTCCTAAGCAAAATCCCCACACAGCTAAACCATCGCCCACACAGTGCAGTCTGCTTCCTCGCCCTTCTGTTTCATGGCCTCCATTCAGCGCATATCTTCCAGTCTGTTGCGCATGAATATCGTCGCCTCTCATGTGCGACGATGTGGAGAGCCTTCGCGCGGCGAAGAACTCAGGCTAAGGAAACCACCATTGGACTCGAAGATTGTCTTCAACAGGGCCATAATGGCGTCCAATACGAAACGGTGCATTTCTGGAGTAAGACCTGCAGGTTGTACGGTCGGGTTGTCCAGCTGTGCCTGTTAGCACGACTCAGCACATTAGTGCCCAATGCTACATACCTTTGAGGGGTCCACGTCTTGCGTCGCGTCGGAGCCGCGCAGCGCAGGGCTACCTGGACTGTGCTCCACATTATCGCCGTAGTACTCAGAGCCATCCACCTCGATGTCGCGGGGAAACTCATATTGCATCAGCGGTTAATTATGTAATGACACCTCACAGTGTATTCATTACCTGTTCTTCAGGCTGCGCAGTCCGCTCTGCCTCGACCGGTGGTTAGTCCTTATTCGTGTGGTTTGGCATCGGCTAGTCCCTCATCAGCGGCTACATCTTTTACTAACATCTATCGTTCCTTTACCTCCGCTTCGCACCACATAATTTCGACTGACATCTGCGATGTGTTTTGTACGTTGATCCCGCGCCCGTCTCCCTCGGCCATGATCACCACCACGCAAGATGACTGTAGCTTCATGTTCCGCCTGTGAAGTATTGATGCAATCACTGAGTCTGACCTGTCCGATCACCCTTGAAGTACAGATACAGGCATACCACAAGACCGCTTGTGCTCTAGGTATCCCAAGAATTTGCCTTCCTGCGTTGAGCAACATCCTCTTAGCCTGGCTGTCTACAAGCTCGTTGCCCACTCCCCCTCACTGCAATCTGTCACCATCCCTGTAATGCACTAACCTCGTGCGTCACGCCAACCCTGGCGAAAGAACTGTGCGGCAGAATCGGGGTGCTCCTCTCACCGCCTTACAATATATAATTCCATTTGCCCTGCGGATCCATCTCTGATTTGTGGATATCCATCAGGCTGCGCTTAGTCAGGCAAACCCAGCTCCTGGCACAGCTGGCACACATTTGCATAGAAAGGAACCATAACTACACAGCTATGCAAAACGACTAAGTCCCAGCTTTAGTACGGGGACAGAGGTCGCTTCCACAATAACCATTAACAGCGTCAGAACTTCAAAAAGCCGCCCTCAGCATAATTACAGTTGAACGAGGCCAGTCAAGACTTACTCAGAGCTCAGTCGGTAACACCTGATCAGGATCCTCTTCCCAGATTACTGCGCAAGCCATATACTGGTCTTTCGGGCATCCGGTTTCATGTCTCACCAGCTTGCCTGATTCCAAGTGCACCTCACGTGCTACCTATCCATTGAAATACTCCGTTCTCTGACTGTCCGCACAACATTCCCTCAATATCTCCACAACAACCCTTTCGATTTCAGGCCGCCGCCACCTTCGCCGGCCCTCGGGCGAGACATAATTGACTCAAGTTCCGCTTGGCCCACGGCTCCATCCTTCCTCTCGTTCATGAGGCGCTTTGCCCTTCTCTATCGTTATAAACTCCATCGCAAACGTTGTATCCCTACAGGAACCCAATACTCCGTCAGTCGTATACATCTCAAGCCATTCCTACAGCTGGCATCGAAAGAATCTCATTCCATCTGACCCTCTTCCCATTCGAGACTCTTGAACCTCCCAATCACTCCGCGGTGGCAACACCCAGCCTCGCACCTGCTCCACGCTCCCTCCATCCGGTAGCGACAAGAACACATCAGATTTTCAACGCTCCGTGTCCCCGACTGTGCACCTGTGCTGTCTCGGACGTTCCTACCGCCTCCGCGCCCAACTCCAGACCATTCTGCGGCCCCCTGCATCCCTCTGGCAGCCATACCATCTGCCAGCACATCCGTAAACTGCACTTCAAATTCTCTCTCGTTCCAAGGCCTTCCCAATCTGCCCGCTCGGTATCGCAATCTGACGCAACGTCGTTTGTCATCCATCGAATTGAGATAAATAATACCCTGCCCTGTCGCCGTCCAGCAATGTCCTCTCCTTATCCTCAACTGTCTTAGGAAGCTGTCTGTACCTGCTTTTGAATTCAAAGTGGGGGACAGTTGAGGTCAAATGAGAACTGTCACGGTCAGGCCTGTGCAGCGATGCAAGGCGCGTGGCGCTAAACTTAGCGCTTGATTTGCTAGCCAAGCAGGCAGCAATCCTTTTTGAAACACGCCACAGAGCACTTGACAGAGCGCCAACCCATGGTCCAAGATCACGTGTGTAGCCTGTTTCGTGTGGTTCTGCAGAGTATCGAGGGGGTCTAAGATGATCGGGTCATCCAATCACTGTCAGGGTCTGGTTTGAGATGCCACATCTCTCGAGGATTCGAGCGTAGAAAGACCGATCGTCAAGAATCCGTAGGCGCAACGTCTAATCCTGTCCACCAAAGTGATGCTGAGCAATTACCCAGTAATAATAGGGGAATTCTTTAGGCCTCGCCTGTCAGCAACAGCGTCAGCTAGGTTGCAGTCAACATGCCGGAAGGCAGTTGCGTCGCCTTTCTTTGTGTACTTGGTGTAGTATGGGTACGAGATGAAGTTTGTCTCTCGCCGCAGGACTGCGTAAAGCAGCCAAAACTCAAGATCCCCTCGCACGAGCTGCTGAACAAGGGAGCAGTACATGACTCGGCACGAGCCTAGGCTGTCCTTGCCATAGATCTTGCGAGTGTGATAGTCGTACATGTCGAAGCTGCGGTCCATGATTTGACGCAGTTCTGGGTCCTCGAGGATGGTGTCCAAGACACTAACAATCACCGTGCCGGTCTTCTGAAAGTCCTCAACCATCTGCTTGTATCTTAGCGATGCGTGTCGGTCAAGGAAGCGGTCTCAGTCCACAGGGACCTTTGCTGGCACCGCGCGGCATCGGTAAAACTAGAGGTTATCCATGGTGTTGGCAGCGCGGAGGTGGATCTGGGAGAGGATCCTAGTGCGAGGGTCGCTCCTTCACGCGCCCCACCTATAAGGGTGGTAGTGCAGCATGATCAGTGAATTGTTGGCTGTGTTCCGAGACATGGAGCGGACGAGCAAACCCACCTTCCCAGCGATGTAGCGGAGGTGAGAGAAGCAAACCCTGTCAGTGACGAGCGTGTAGTAGGCGAGGCTCTGTCCGTTGACAGTGCGTATGGTGGCAGCCGCCCCGCGACAGCATTCTCGAACCCGCGCCCGGAGTAGCATTGCCCGACCAATGTCGCCGAGCTGAGTTCTGCCAGTGGACTTGCAGAGCTGCAAGAGAGCAGAGCTCTTGTCGGCGCACTGGCAGTTCGTGCTTGACTGAATGTGCTCCAGGATGTCGGTGCCAATGGCATCCTCCTCCTGCTGCGCCGGCGGTTCACTCTCTGTGCGATACATGGCTGTCTCGCTGTTGGTATCTTCCAGAGACCGGGACTCTGCGCCTTTGATGACGCTCAGCTCTCGGGCGCGTTGGTCATCAAGCACTGAGGCAACACTGCCATGGCGCTGGCCTCTAGCATCCTGGTTGGTCAGGTCCCGCATGGTGCGCTCCTGGTCCTCGCCCACGCTGTAATTAGCCCGCTCATCGGCGGTAATGGAGGACAGTCGCGGTCTGTCCTGCTCGATGCTCTCCACAGTGTCAGCACCAGTAACGAGGGGGCTGCCGGCGCTCTGCGATGTATTGCCTTGGTATGCAAATGGCCGAGTCATCATGAGCGAGGAGCCGCCTGGGGAGACGCTAGAGCGGCCGAGGGATTGCACGTCCATGATTGCTTGAGCCATAAGTCCCGCGCGCTGCGGGCTTGGGGAGGAGCCAATGGTGTTGACCCTGCCCTTAGCGGTGCCGGACATGGAGGCTGCGGAGTGTTTCCGGGACTGGCTCGGATGTCAAAGAGCGGCCAGTGAGTTCGGACACAGTTTTGGCAGTGTAGAGGAGGTGGCATTTCTCTGCAGAAACCTGGAAGGTAAGGGCATAGCTACCTGGTGATCTGGGTGCTGATGAATCAAAGCACTACAACGACGAGGGGTGTCGGTCATGTTCCGCGCGAATCAAGAGAAGAGCAATATCGTGATGACGCTGGTGGGGCCGAAGGAGGATGAGGGCTTTGCGAGGCGATCGTGCGGGGAGCAATGTGTATGAGAAAACGATCCCTGGCGGGGGCCTTGTTTGGTATTGCAGGCGGAATTCAAATCCGTAGTAAGGAACTTTTGGGAGCGGATTGCGGTAGTGTGCAAACTCGGTGCACGTAGTGTCGAGATTGTGGAGACGAATGTGTTACCATTGGCACGGAGTGGATGGGAATGAAAGGACGCAAAACGCGAAACACATAATGTGTGTGCGGGCATCACTTTCCTATCATACGGAATGTATGATACTCTGAGTGGATGTAAGTGTAGTCTCGTGTCCTGTACGATATGCGAGCGATGCTATAGAACCAGGGTTGGGTTGCCAGCTACGTGGAAACGAAGCTGTGAATACGGGTATTTCTGTTCGTTGTACGCAACGAAACCTTTTAAGACCTAATTATGATCGAATCAATTCGGCTCTTGTCAGGCTAGCTCGCATCGCCTGACCGCCTCGCTCGCTCGCCTCATCGAATTACTGCCGGTTCCTGCCAAACGCCACCGACGTGGATGGCATGGCCGAATAAGTGATTAGTGCACATTGTGTTGCTCAGCGCGCCTACCCCGTATTTCACAGTCAGGTCTCGCTGTAAATTCAGCAACAACCGCAAGTCTCAAACAACTCTGCTTCCATGCCTCTCCACCTGCTGCCTTCTCAATGGAAATATTCGTCTTCTATCGTTGCTATGGTGTGCTCATCTGCAAGCCATGCAGGTCTGCTATCCCGCCCTCATCCCTTCAACGTCGTATCAAGTCACGACACAATGACGTTGCATGTTATGTCACTGGCCTTGAGCCAAACGTGTACAGGAAACGAGCCAAACCTGCAGAGATGCTTACAGCACTTTTGCAAGAGAAATATAGCCTCCTTGACCCACGTCTAGCCCAGGTCGCATCATCCGCATACCTTTCTGAATCAGTGGGCGCAATCGTACTCTGAATTACCTGCCCCGCGATGGCTCGATGAGTTCAGATGGCAATGTCCTCCTGGGTGGTTCAGCGAGATTGTCGGGCCTCACAATGCCTGGATATTGTTTTACAACGGGACTGAAACGCTCAGTCAAGCTCTCAACAGCTTAATCCTTGGACCGACTACTGTAGACTGCGGCATGTGTTCCACTCTCGTAGTATGGTTTGGGATACGCTACGTTTTCGGCGATGACTGGTTCGACAAATTCTTCCCGTTCAAAACATCGTACTTCGTCCTGACACAGAAGTGGCAGAAACGAATGAACCTGCCTGTCTGGGACCTGCTCTACGACTTCTTCCGATTCGAATCCTACGATCGAGACAAGCATACAGATGAGAACGGTCTACAATCATTCATTGTATCTTGCCAAGCATCCAGGAGGTGTGGCTCGATTGCACAACATCATACAGATCGGCGCTACATGCATCATCTTTGACCCGTTGGGTCCCAATATGCTATCGCCAGAAGAACTCGATCTCAGGTTCTTGGGAGCCTACAATGAACCACAGACTCCTGCCGATCTTGAAGAAGTGGAAAACTTTAACAGAATACCGGAACACATAGATGATCGCCGCGGATGAAGCTGTGAGAATATGGCGAAGGCAGCAGCTTCCCTCGCAAACCATACGATGACCAAGATCGAGTGGGACGAAAGTCTCATAGAACGCACTAAGCGAGTCCGAGACTTACGTCGTGTCTTCAACGTCGAAAGGTTGATTGAATGCGCGATAGCCGTCAGGGACTTGAGCCTTGGAAATAAGGATGCGGAAGGAGAGGTTTTCCGCATCGCGAAGAAGATGGAATGGAACGAGCGCGCACAACGGACCACGGGCTCGTGGGAGTCGGCGATACAAATTCATCAGGGCAACTGCGTCGCACTATCCCTCAGGCTACTATCGTGATGAGCCTCATTTCGTACGAATGGATGCAAGTGCTTGCTTAGGCAGATGGATGAAATCGTTGTTCAAGTCGCACTCACAAGAGAGCAATTACAGGGCAATCTGGACCCTGCCCCTATAACGTCGAGTCAAGCTCGCGATCTCTCGTCTGTAATCGCACTGACCTGCTTGATAGTGAGGCACACTAGCAGTTTGCAGTGTGACGCAAGAGTACGGAGGTAAAGATACCTGGTATGTGCTTTGGAGGAGGGAAGGTACCGGATGGGGAAAGAGATTGGAAAGTGTGGAAGGCTGAAGGGCAAAGGGGCACAGCAAGGGCGAGCGAGCTGCACGGCTGACATTGGCACGAGGCACTGGGGCGGTCGAACGCCCATAGGGCAGGCAGCAGGCATAGCTGGTTTGCCTTATGTGCGGCGCGGCTGTGCATGCAGGGGGCAGCTGCTGGATCAGGCAGGTTTGAGTAGAAGTGTAGAAAATAGCACATGAAGAGGACTTCTTGCCTGCGGTGCCCAAGCAGGGGACTGCTACAAAGACGGTGTAGCGTTACAGGATTGTGTGGAGATCTTACAGCAAGGCTAGGATAGGATAGGATAGGTTCGGACACATGCCCAACGCCGCCCTGACGTGGTTGGCTTTGTATTGACCAATGAGATGCATGATCCAACTCCACCTGCCCTTGTTGGCTTTGTTGACCAATCAGCCGCTATGGACGTCCGTCTAGCGTGTTTTCGGCTATGCAAGACACGCGCTAAGTCTCGCGTTGTGTTTTGACCAAAAACGATGGATTGACGATGGATCTGTTTGCCTTCAATCCTCAGCACCGCGTGCTGGTGTGCAAGCTCTGCGGTTATGCTGTTGCACCCACGTGCTTAGCCAGCCATATCAATACCAGGCATCCTAGCGAGGCTTGTCGCAACGCCGGCCTGCCCTACTCTCGGCCCGGGAAGCCAGCTGCTCAAATCGCGAAACGCCTGCAGGAGGAGTATGGCATCTTCGATCCTGCAGTGACTAGTATCCCTGTGCCGCTGCCAACAGACCCACCGATCCCTCATTTGAAATTGTATCGTGGGTACAAGTGTACTCGATGCGAATACGTGCTGGCAGAGGGTAAAAGAGCCCAGAGATCATTAGCGAACCACTTCAATCAGCACCGACGTATCCCACGCAAACCGGGGCGGCAGCTCAAAGTGGTAGACATACCTAAGGAGGACAAGGGCCAATGTTCACAGAGGCACACTGCCAGCGTTTCTTCGTTCAAAGTCCCCAAAGTTCGTTCTTCGTAGTCCACGTCGCCTCAGAGCTGCAGGAGTGGAAGACCACGTCATCGATGGCAAAGGCCGACCTGCTGCGAGCTATCTTAAGCAAACAACCGGTCGGCTTGAGCAAGAGGCAGAACATCCTGCTGACCTTCTAGACGACATGAGAGAGCGCTTCATGGTAAGGGGAAGTCGGACCGCATTGGATTGGGCTCATTGTCTCCGCTCGTATGCGAAGAAGATAGTCAGCAACACGGCGAGCCTTGGCTCCATAATTTTTTCGGAGGACGCAGAAACAGTGACTTATCGTGACACTACTTTCACGATGAGTACGCTTCGAGATCCCGTCGCCAGCCAAGTGGAAAGCGCACAGAGAGACCTGGAAGACCTGCTCCTTCTACACCCGGAAGAGCGCCGCGACGAAGTTGTCCCTAGTGTCGCACTTCATCGCCTGAAAGAAGACCACAGCAACAGTGAGAAGGGCTGGAACTTCCTCGAAGACGACCGGAACTCAGACCAACTTCGAGGCGGAGGTGATTAGCTCTCTGACAGAGTGCTTGACAACGACTGGCTGAAGGACGAGATGCTGAGCTTGACGCAAGAGCACCAGGTCGTATAGAAATGGATGTTGTGCAGGCGTACTTCTCGAAGATCGACCGATTCCTTGAGCAGATGCTTCTGTGCGCTTCTGGACGCAAATTGTGCGACACTCCCGTGATTTCCAGGTCCAAATACGGGCAGTCGGCATGGCCTACCAAGTGAGATCACGTCAAGGAGCGAGCCGCGTAAGCAAGCTCAACTGAGCAGTTCTCGAACCCAGGTGTGTTGTTCTGCTCCTTCTCATCTTCCTCGTCTTGCCCTTCATCCGCCTCTTGCCATCTCTTGACTGCTTCGTCTTTGCGCTTGCCTCACGCGTGTGCTGATACACAGACAACAACGATGATAAAGGCTTGCGTAGTATTGTTTGCAAGACCCTGTCGAATCACATGAGCCTTCTACTTAAACCTGAGGTTGAAGGCTTGATGGTCGAGTTCAACGGCTTGTCTTTTAACCTGTTCATCGCAAAGGCCAAGCAAGCTGGCCGGTGTAATAAGTAATGCCGATGTGAGACATATCATCAATAAAAACATGAGAGATTATTCGGTTCTCATGCATACAGTCAAGCCTCATGTATAGTGCCGTGTGCATCGGCCGTTGTAGAATTCGCCAGAAGGTAGCACTCAAATATTCTCGATGACGCTTCGCCACAAGGGTTGACAAACGGATCATACAGCTCAGCTCACTATGGTCATCATAGGCATCACAGTATCGTGTGGCAGATAGCCAACACAGGATAGAATTTAATCTTCCGTTTCTCAGACAGAACCATTGGCTCTCAGTGGTCTGCCGTTCCCATTTCAGTAACTAGTATCATTGATCTTAGTCTCATTTGAATCGACTCCATTAGTTGCGCAAAGTACTTTTGTTTACACGGAAAGACCAGTGACTGTATTACGCACAGGTTCTAGCCGAAGTAAGCGACTAAGAAACCATATTATACTGCTCACATTCACAGAAGAGTGTCCTAAAGCGTAGCACGCCGTAAGAAACCACGGCGAGAGATGAATCAGCGGGGTACTGCAAAAATCACATCGGACCCACACGTCCCTCGAAAACTCAGCCACTGGGTAGAAGAGCATCGCGTGCCGCCTGCAACGCACGTAGGTACAAGTGAGCATCAATCCTCCGAGCATGCATTCATTGCAAGCCATCACAACGAGAGGGTACTGAAAGTGAAACCAGTGAGATTTTGATGAGGCAGTTAACCCCTGCTGCTTGACGTATTCTTTGCTTGGGATGACGTATTTCACAAACGCTTGCTTGACGCAAGGCGGACGCCGCGAGCATGGGATAGTGTACGCGCGGTCGGAGAGCAAAGGATGGTGGAATTGCAGCGATGGAGACATTACGCGATTACAGTTACCTATGGAGTCGCTCAATTCTCTACTGTACTAAAGATGAGTAAATTTCAAGGTCGTTCTACTGAAAGATGTAAGCCTGGACGTAACATGTAAGCCTGGACGTAACATGTAAGCCCGGACGTAACCTCCAGGTGGCAATAACTCCCTGATCGAGGCGTATTCGCAGAAACGAGCAAGCCTCCCTGACCCCAGTTCTGATCTCTCACTATGCAAAATTCATTATTTTTGCGTAACTCTGCAGGGGTGGATTTTTGTTTTTTTCACAATGATTACTCCACATGCAACGACAAAATTTATCCTGAAGGATTTTTCGGAGATTGAGCTGGTCTCATATCATACAGAGCTTCTGTGTATCTCGTTGTAGCTATCTAGGAACTAGTTTCGAACTCGCACGCCTCTAATCTCACACCATTCAGGATCTTCCCTAAATGCGTCATCTCAACACCTTCACTCTCGCTCCTGATCTTCATGAGGACACTGCGAAGAAAGGGAACGGGTGATTGTTGCAAGCCCCATATACCAACCGGTGGATTGATGAAGCCATCAGCGAAGACTTGCTGGTCTTTCATAGGTTTAGATCGCAGGAGCCCTAAAAAATCGCAGACTTCGCGGTACTCCTCAAAGGAGCGCAGGTAACGACTGCCCGCGAAGAGGTTCAGCTGGACTGTAGTACTGCGAGGTACCTGATCTGCACAGAACCCGAGGCCGACATTGTATAGAGTGAGCTTGTCGAGAGGCGCATAAGTGGCGTTGGCGCGTGGCGAGTAAAGATGTAAAGTCACTTTCGCGTACTTGACGATGGTGCTTAAGAGCTCGTTGGCTTCGAATGGACTAATGATAATGAGTGTTCTGGTATCTCCTGGCTTGGTGGCGCTGGGCACGGACAAGACGAACTGGACCGGTCTCTGGTATGAGTCGGAGATGAAGGGCGCTACTGAAGAGTTTTTCGGAATCTTCACTGTGCGCATAAAGTCGGTGCTGACGAGTAGGTCGGTTGGGAGATCCGCAGTTTCGAACAGTTTTGCGGCACTTGTCGAGACCAGAGACTGGAATGCTGGTTTGATCGCTTCTGGATGTACGACGAGATCACCAGTGCAGACCAGCCGCTGAAGGTCAGGGTGAACTCGGTGCACCTCCGCAGGTAAGCGTGGAGGTCGCTCGATCTGCCTTTCCTCTTCGATCTCAGGAGCTAGCTCTCTTTCCTGCTCTTCACTCAGGGTCGCAGTTTCGAACTCCATGGCATCAAAATCCTGGCAACGTTCCATAATCTTGGCAATAGCAGGGTTTGTCAAGTCCCACTTCTTCAGCAACTCTCCACCACTGTCGCCCTTTGGTATCGGCCTATAGCGGACCTGTAGGGTCTGAGCTTCTTCTTCCAGAAAAGCCTGCAATTGTTCCAAAGGAGTCGCAGTGCCATTGAGGAGAGTTTTGGTCCGCTCAAATCTCTCGCCTTGGACTGCCCATAGTGGCATACTTCTCTTGAGATCCTCCCATGTCTCCCCGATCGACCAGCACAGAACGTCTTCAACGCCGATTTGGGCACCGGAAGCCTTGCAAGTTTGCTCGCGAATTTTTGTTGCTATCTCCTCGGGTGTGACGAAGACGACTGATTGGCCGAATCCCAGTTTTCTCATCCGCATGCAGCCTGTGCTGGAGTCAGCATCGTCAATCATTCCGTCGTATCTACATACCTTGCGTGAGTTTATCCTTCGTCAGAGATTGCCCCAGAGTCACCGCAGCTCTGTATCTACGAGGAAGCCTCAAGTCCGTTCCTCGTGTATGTGCTTCGTCCAGATATACCAGACAGGAATCGAGCTGTTTAGAAAATGGTGATGTTTGCAAGGATTCGATGCGCCCTATTCGATCCAAAACTGACAGCTCTTCGTCATCAAAATAAACGACCGCTTGAACGGCCTGATCACGCATCTTCAACCAGGTCTCGGCAACTTGCCGGTTATTCTGTTCAAGGATCGAAGCGCCACAGTCGAGCAGGACTCTAACTTCGGGCTCCATGCCAACCACTACCGAGAGTATATGCTCCGCGTCGGTTCCGCTTGCACGCTGCGGCAGGAGTTCCACTGAGTTCTCGTCTTGCAGCAGATACTGCAAAACCAGAGCGTTCGTATGGCTTTGACTAGGGAGATCAAGATGCTGAACCGTCAGTGGTAGGAGGTGCAAAGTGTCATTCGTTCCACTGAAGCCGGTCAAGGGGTTCTTCTTGATGGCGCCAATATCCCATCCTGAGGCGCTGAGCTTCTCTGCGAACTCCTTCATGGCTTTGGGGAACACTAGAGACGACAAGTAGTAGTCTATTGTCTTCTTTGAGTAACGCAGACATGGGAAGACTTCTATCAGACATTGATGGCGATCCTTAGTTGAAACACCGGATAGCTGCCGGAACGCCATGGGTAGGCTGGAGGTAGCGGTGCTGACCCATTCTGCGTATTGTATCGTGGATTGGTCCGACTTCTGAAGATGCGCGAAGCTATCAAACAGTTGCTCGTCGGTGAGTCCGTCATAATAGTAAGAGAGCAGAGAGAGAAGGATGACGACGTCCGGATGTGAGAACTCTGAACGCGGAGAGGGACTGTCTTTGCTTCTGAAGGGAACCGCGAGTTGCGTCTTGGGTATCCGACCTGGATCGAGACCAAAGTTGACACGCCAGCGCTTAGTACCCAATGCAAAACGTAGGATACCGCCAGCGAAAAGACCTCTGACCAGCAAGAGTGGCGATTCCGTAGCTGTGGTCCAGAATCTGCTGTTCTCCACGACCTGTACGTCTTTGGGCATTGGTTCGACCTGGACGATGTAATTCAATAGCGCAGCCTGGATGTCCGGTGGTTGGGAGCTGGTTGGCAACCCGATAACTCCGAACTCTACGACATGCTTCGCTATGAGCGTGAGCAGCATATCAGCTGCGTCGTTGCGAAGAAGCCGGACTCTCGGGAATCTCCCATCATCATCATCGTCATTGCAACGGATCTCGATGAAATCTGGAAGCGTCTTTTTGACTTGTGCTGCAAATCGTGGGATTAGGCCGACGATCGCCTGGATAAGGAGCCATCGCTCCGGCGCAAACTCTATGGGTCGCTGTGATCCCATCGTATAGATCAAGTCAAACTTTACGGAGAAGTTTTCGTCTGACTCATCGACGATATCGCGGGACACATGATCGAAAAACTGCTGTGTGCCTAGGAGTGACTGCGCACAGGCGTTTCCAGTTAGGGCGGACTCTACAACCATGAGCTTGAAGGATAGGATATGTTCAGGCTGGACCAGCAAGACGCCTCGATTCGTTATACACTCTTCATATATCTCGCGGATGAGATCAGCCTCATGCGCGCTAGGCCGGATTGCTCTGGAGAATGGCATGTGATATACACGTCTGTTGAGCAGGTAGCCAAGCTTGGATACTAACATCTGCAGCATTTGCTTGCTTTGTGGTTTACCCACAATAACTCGGACGAGCCTGGATGCATTCATTAACCCCTGCGAAAGGAATGTAAAAGCTAAGCAACTGAACTTACTTCTTCTTATCAGTCAGAAAAGCTGCCAGGACTGGCACGATGGTACTGCTCTTGCCACCTCCCATTAGGAGCTGGAGCACAATGTTTTTCATGTCAACGGGATTTCTCATGTGCGAGGCAATGAATTCCTGTTCACGCCGGACTAGGATACCACTCTCAGCTTCCAGTAGAAGAGTTTCGGGAAAGTCCTTTGGCTGCCAGTTGCTGTGGCCAACATGGTCAAGTTCTTCGATCAGATCAGCAGGCACACTGGAAAGTGCGATCAATCTTTGGGCTCGGTGGACTTGTGTGACAGCCAGGCCGTATTCAATGATGGCTTTCTTCCAGGCCTCTGAAAGTGTCGTGAAATGGTCACGGTGTAACCGACTGAGCCAGAATATCGGGGATGCGCGAGGCGCGTGCTGAACGTCCAATCCCAAACCATCGCTAAACGAACCACTGCTGGTTATAGCTTGAGCCAATGCTAGGCTTAGTTTCTTTAAGTACTCTTTGCAAGCGTCGAGGTAGGTCTGAAGTAGGGCTTTGACAGTTTTTTCTGACCAAGCGCTTAACTCCTCGTAGATTCTGCGTTGGTTATTCTCAAGAAATGCACAGCTTAATCGCAAGTCATGAACATAGCCGTGCTCGCACCTCGACTTTGCGAAACTCTGGAGATTGTTGCAGAGCTGCTCAAGACGCAGCTTCATCTCTCCGCTTCCCATTGACGTATACTGCTTCTGGATTGGAAGTTCTGGCTCCTCTGGCGGTGAAAGCCCATTTTCTTCTGAGATGACTGGTGGTGTTGCTGCGAAGATGTTGTCAATAACAAAGGTCTTCAATTTGTCATCAATCTTGCACTGGCTCAAGGGCGTCTTGGCATTATTGCGTGGTGGTACGACAACATCGACTTCCTGTTGCGCCATCAACGCCGATACTTGGCGAAGATATTCCATGAAACCTCGATTGCGGTACCAAGTCCTGAACTTTGCCACGATGTTTAGCATTGCAGCCGAAACGTTGATGTATGTATCAACATCCGTAAACCGAGGACGGACTGGCTTTTCGCATGGCCATTGCGGTTGAAGATCTGCGATGAACTTTTGGATTGCTGCGTCTCGATGACTCTTGAACAACGTTCTCACCCGCTTGTCATGTTGTTGGGTGGTTTCGGAGCGCTGTTTAGGAAGCATCATTTCTGTAGAGACATCGAACGATAATGAGTGGTTTTGCATAACGGTCCGTATCTCAGCAACTCTCAAGCTGTGTCCGTGCGCCAAGTTAAAGGCAGATACAGAAGGCGGTCTTATCGTAGACATGTCTCGTAACCTGTAGAATGCTGCCAGAGTTTGAATTGTATCCATGTCCGCAGATGGGGCGAAAGCCATAGTCGATAGCCACGTTACTATATCGAACTTATTACACTTGGCCGGTGAAGCTGCAAGTGAATGATGAAGGTTGCACCAATTTTCTTTGAGTGCGGTAGATGAGTCTGTCAACCACTTCGAGTCAAACTGGAGAGTACTCGGATGGAAGGAGGTATTCTCGCCTTTAACCGTGGCGTCCTGGAAATGGGTATGAAGCAAGGTACTTTTGAGATCGGCGACCCTGTAATGGAGAGTCAAATTCTCTTGTACGAGCAACTTGGTAGCAATGTAGGCCCGTTGACCTCTTTGAGAATGCGATAGCACATCTCTGGCACCATATGACGCGTCCATAGTCGAGGTAAATAGCTCTCCCCCAAAGTTGCAGACTCGGAATGAAGCCGATCTAATTGCATCCCGTGCGTCAAGATGAGAGTTCGACGTTTTCCAGCTGGATACATCAGGTATGCCGTCTGGATCAAAAAGTCGCATCTTCTCGGCTTGATGGATGATATCTTTCGCGAAAGTGCGGAGATGAGGGTGCTGTGAGAGAACAGGCAGGCTCCGATCCCATCCAATCTGCTGCATCTCCATTAGATGTGATGGATAGAACTTTCTCACCGGCGAGAGTTTCGCGATCTGACCAAGCAACTCAACGTTGTCCACTGCCAGGAACTCGAACGAGCGTACGCTAGCTGACTGGAGGATTTGTAAGGCCGACTCCGTCCCGGTATGTCCAGTCAATAGATCTGGCAGGCAGTGCGAAGTAATAGCATGTAAGAATGCGAGGAACAGTCGACTCTGCAAATTTCCACCATCCTGAATACGACCAAGGGTAGTGTCGAGTGAGTACGTATATATCTCATGAGCTTGGGCTTTGTTGATGGTAACGGACACATGGTGCTGATCGGGCACTCGTATATATGTGACGGCCAAAGAATCGTGGGTACGTGGTACGGGAATCAGGACCAGACGATCATGAGACGGGTCCGTGGACTTCAAGACCAATTTACTGATCAGGCCGACTAGAGTACCCGTGGTTTGATCTGGATCCACAATCATACCACGATGCTGACGGGACTTTATCTTGAGATCATGCAATTGAAGGTGAAAATCCAGCTGTAACCTTGGAAGGCTTATAAGCATCGAATGAGTTACGGTGTTCCATATCGTGTGGATGTGCTGCTGGTCTTCCAGAGGGCTGAGGATCTTCGAAAGTATACGCGAAGTGTCCTTGTCCACGTTCGTGAGGACGTTCAAGCCATTGACCAAACGCCAGGCTGGTCCGTCCTGTACGAGCCTCCATTCCTCATCTTCGGTTGACCAAGGATTGCCACGAGGCCGGAAGATGACCATTCTTCGGTCATGATCGTACCAATGAATGTAGTTTTCCACAAATGCGAAGGGCAATTGACCCCTAAACAGCCGTGATGGTAGAAGGTCGTAACTACTCTATCTTAGTACATTTCTCGAATTTCAGGGCGGCGAACTTACACAACCTGATTCTGAATAGCGACCACACACATGTCCACGCCTTTCATGCCAAAGTGGAGCTCGCAGCCTTTGAATGTTGACTTGACAGAGAATTTCATGCCCGGCCTATCTGTGGGAACGACCTCGAGAGTTGAATTCCGGAAGAGAGGCGTGTACATTGGGTGCTTCATATACTCTGATGGCAGACGAGCCAGAGGATGCCCATTGATTAGAAGCTCTCCAGTCAGAAGACTGAAGTGAACTGCAAGTGAGCCGGACGTGGTATGTAGCCAGTGTTCATTCGTTTTGCTCAGGATGACCCAATTTGCATCGGTTGCCGGCCGGAAGGCAGCCCAATTTGCAAGTACTGCATCGTTGAGGTGTGTGTTGTCTCGAAGAAGGTATTGCCGAAGCGTTGAAGATGCGCGATACAGCAAGGCCCTCCAGCTTTGCAACATGGTCTCGTATATATCTTTGGATTCTGACTGAACAGAATAGTGGTTTTCTTGCACCACGATCGAAGATCGTAGGAGCATTGAAATTGCAGACTGCTGCTGCAGTACGATGTCAATAAAATCGTCGTCTACATCAAAGGTACTGGCGCAAAGAAGAGCGACTTCGCTAGCTCGTGAGTGAAGGTCGCTTCTCTGCTTGTGATCTGTGGAAGCAGCCGCCCTGCGCTTCAGACGAGTAAGCCATTTCATACTGACTCGACGTGCGCAATCAAGTAGCGCCAAACTGCGGGTCTGAACTTCAGGCGACGCCGTCAAGCTGAGGATGCGACGAGTAAGAAGTACAAAAGAAGCCAAAGCTCTCCACAGCTCCCAGTTCTCAGACACACGACAAGACGCAATCTCAAGTTGCTCCAGCAGTGTGTGGCCAAAAGAGGCTTCTGCAAGCATCTGATGGCTTACACGTCTAGCGCCGCCAGTGCTATGCGGAACTCCGACCTGGCCTACCATTTGCAGAACGAGCGTTTGCGTCTCTGCCTTGGAAAAGTCGACGGTAGGCGCAGCTAACTGTGCCAGGATGTTTGAGTACAAGATATTGCGACCTAAGGGAAGCATCCCAAAGGCCTTGTACTCATCCATCGAGAAGTTTTCGGGACAGTCAGACAGGCTGGCAATTACCTCGTTGGGTGATGGGCCATCTGGAGTAGACGGTGGTCTGAACATGAAGCGCTCGAGAGCTCTAGTACGGGTGTCGGACATTCGATGCATGCATTGCCGCACGAGATCTTCCATAGGGCAGTAAACGCCAGTGTAGATGCCGAGAGTTTTGTCGAAGTAAGCGTATTGTAATGCGTTCGGCAGACATATATCCTCGTCCCGTAAGGTTAGGATGGATTTTTTTCGCCGGCGATGAGTGCCTGTATGTGGCTTGATAGAAGAAAGTGGAATGATGCGCCGCTCGCGATATCTAGAGGATAGTAAATGCGTGATTCCATGATGTTTGTCAAGTGTGTACTGGCACTGCGGCTGCGTAGGTTGCCTATCGCGCCAGCCAAGGACGGTTGCCATCAGAAACATAGTTGCATCTCGCCAGTCACTAAAAGCCTCTGGTGGTCGAAGTTCAAATACAGTGGCCCTCGCTATGGAGCTTATGGAAGAGAGTGGCCACTCGTATATGTCAATATTGAGACCGTCCGCTTTGTGTTTCAATGCGCATCGGCTGCAGTTGGGTTTGTGTTGTGATTCAGTGAACCCGTGATAATGGTTGACCACCACTTCATGAGTTTCACAGTGACGCTGGTCGTAGAGTTCCATGAGGTTTTGGTACTGGCGTTTGAGGTTAGCCAATTCTTCACGCTTCCTGCGTCGCTTTTCTGTGGCGTCACGCTCGACTCTTGACAACACGTCTTGAAGCTCGAGAGACTGGTCGAAGTATCTGACGGCAAAGGAGGACGAGTGCCCGAAGTCTCGAAATATAGACGAACTAGCATGCACTGCAATTTCCTGTCGTGTTTGTATGTAGCGCTCGATATCGACCAAACGCTCCATCTGTCGCTTGAGTAGTAGGACTAGACACTGACATTCATCCAAGGTCAAGCCCGGGTCATACTCTGAGAGCAACGGATAGATGTGACATGCTGATCTGTCGCAAGCAGTCCAAAGCTCAAGGATGGTCAAATACATGACGGAGAGGCTGGATGGTAGTCCTGCATATGCAACCCTAGCAAAGTCGTGGTAATTTTTGATCACATCTCGAAGATGCCTGCAGGTGTTTTCCTCCGAAAGGTGCAGCGCGACCCAAGCAGAAAGATGGTGCTCGACCCAGGTCTCGAATGCTGCTAGACGAAAAAATCTGTACTCTCCATCAGACCTGGAGATTGTTGGCAGTTTGTCCGCTGGGAAAGTGGGACATCCAACGGGCGGTCTGAAATCGATACGCTCCGTCCTTGACAGCCTTCCAGCGACAGAAGCCAGGAAATTATCGAGCTCCGGCAGGGCCAGGTCAAGATCGCGAGCAGGTTGCAGTCCTTGGAGTAAGGTGTTATCGAAGCTTCCGTGACAGTCCTTGGAGAGGGCTTTCCAATGCCTATCGATTACACTGTGGGCATTGGTCATGCAAGATATGACTCCTGCTACCCATTGAGGGTCGAGAAGTCCTAGCTGTTCAGACTTCTCTAGTTTACGCAGTCGACGCCCAAGTTTCGCATAGATGACGTATAGAACCTCACTGCCTATGATCTTCCAATTTTCTTGAGCCTAAACAGAATGAATAGTTAGCTTTCCGTCTTATTGAGAAACTTTGACGTGTACTGTTCCATGTAAATATGCCTTGCAAAATTTCGTGGCACTGAACACATAATGTAAAAGTTCAAGAATTATTCAAGGCACAATACGGCTCGAAGGAGGAGTTTACTTACGGACACTAGTATTTGTGACAATAGCTGAGCTACAAACGCTTTATAAAGACCACTGAGCGGCTGCTCAGTTTCCTCTTGCCGTGTGAAGATGAGCTGCAGTGTAACACGGACAAGAAGCCACAGTGGAGAGCGTCGCCATGGTTGCTTGCAGTTGCTCCACAAAACCTCTTCGCGAGTGTTCTTCGATATTTGTGCTGCACTTGTTGATTCACCGAGAGCTGCAATGTAGTTCATGAGCCAGTCGGTTACCATCTTGGGATGGGTAGTGTCGCGGTCTTCGTCGATCATCGCTCCGTTCTTTCGAACACGAGGCTGAGTGCCTGGAGCAGCTTGGGTTGTCATCTTGGCGATAGTGAAGGCAAGGGACACTCTAAAGGCTGCGTCTTGCATGAGAGTGTGAGGAATTTCTGATGCGGTACCTGGAAATGTCCGCACCAGCCTCCCCATCGAGCTCATGGCTGCATTGTTGACGGGCGATAGTTCGAAGGATTCGAGGGTTATGTTTTGGCTGGATCGGCTGACCAGGAGACCTGCGTTCTGTGCCTTAACTTCTAAAGGTATGGATTCTTTGGAAGCAGTAAACGCGAGCTTCTGGAATACTTCTCGTAGCTGATGCTCACTCACGTTGCCATGAATGTCCCGGCTATCGTGAAGATTTTTGACTGAATTAATTCCAGACGAGACTACGCTCTTTGCATTGCAATCTTTGACGCTTTTTAGTAAAGTCTGTAGAGCACATATGACGTTTTCAAGAAGACAGCCCTCGTAGCGGGCGTCAAAGTCATCCTCTTGAGGTAGTTTGGGAGGAAGGACAACATGATCAATGAGGTAAAGTGTTGCATTGACTGATGGCCATTGTCGATCAGCAGTTGCCATGGTTCAAAAAAGAGCGAACAAGAAGTCGATGGTTACAGATTGAGAACTGAGCGTGCTTGGTAGTGGATAGAACGAGAGTGTTCACATTTCTGTCACAGAGAAGATACTGACGGTAGTCATTATTAAGAAGAATGGAGCCGTGATTACGCAGGATATGGGTCTGCCATTTAGCTTCTTCGTTGAAAGCGGAAGATTCAAGTCCGCGAACGGCAAACATTTATACCAAGAAGCTGGTCCGAGAGGTTCTGAAACGGTGTCCGTTGTCGGATGCAACCAGACACATGTGCAGAAGTGCTAACGTTCCATTATGCGATCAACCTGCCAAGAACCTCATGTTACCTTCCCCGACGTTGATTGTTACGCTCTGAGAGTGATATTATTCCTGCGATTTGTTAGCGAATCAGAACATTCATTGTGTAGCTGCAAACATCCCTCGTATATTTCCATATCTTCGATCGTACTGCCCAATAGCGGCTGGCGTGAGAGTGTCAGATCATTATCCCAGGTTGCAACGTTTGAACTGCGGTACATGTCGTGTACAAAGATAGCGACTAGGATTTTAAGTTTCGGCAGATAACACATAAAGCTAATTGCCCGGCCGTAAGAGGGAACAAAGAAGGCGGTTTGTCTATTTCGCAAACAGAAGCACCTAAACTTTACTATGAGGGTTGTATCCATTACATCCTCTGCAGATGTAAAGACGCAATTGGCGAACGTGGACAAAGGGACCCCGCAAGATAACGTGAGGTGCCCGGAACAACGTTATCTTATTGCAGCAGGCTACAAGGCACAATCATCGCGATATGTAAGTTCATTCGAACGATGTACGTATACTCAAGGCGGGCCCATTTCACTCACTCTACCGAAGACCTGACCAGTTGCTAGAGGGGGTGGTTACCAAGTGATTGCATGCAGGGAGCGAAGCGGACAATGTAGAGGGATCTCCGTTGAACTCTTCATGCACCATCCAGATGTCTTAGAGGAAGGCCAGTAGACAATGCTTCATATCGAAGTAGCATGATCCATTGACATTACCAATACTCCCGCAAATCAGCAGCATGATCCGTCCGCACTTGAGTATGAGTCAGCCACGGTCTAAGACACACGAGGTCGATTAGTCGGCTGACGAGTTCTTCAAAAGCTCTAAAGGGTTCTAAAGCAGCGTCCGGAGTATCTTATACCTTAGCATGGAAGGCACGAGTGTAGCGGTAAGCGGCGCCAACCATACTGACGCGCCTGTTCTATGCCTAGTGCAGGCTATCGGATACTCACCAATTGAGCAAGCAGGACGCAGACTGCGAACAAGCGCGGGACCACTGGGATAGGCGGAACCGCAAGCGGACGTTATCGCAAGCTTGGGGTGCGAGAAGCTAATAGCTTGACCTGACGCAGCGTCTCATTGGCTGTTCTCGGCCTCTCCGGTTGTATACATGAGTCTAGCCACAACCAGCCGCACGTCCGTGCTCGCTTGTCTACAAGTTCAAAGAAAGAGTTGGGTTCAGGTTGCGCGTTGCATTACGACCCCGCCAGAACTGAGCGTTGCGCCTGGCAGCGCACGGCCGCAGACCCAAGTTAGAGCAGATAGGGCTGGGACTTCTATAATCGCCGATGCGCAGAACGATTACGATGATGGAATGTCATGTGAGAAGCAAGTGCTAAACATTCGACAACACAATCCTGGCATAGGTCCGAGCATCAGCTTCCGACATGTCGAGAATCAGGTTTCCCCAGCGATCAGATCTTGGCAGAGCAGAGGTATGGTGCACGTGTAAAGTGATAAGGGATAAGCAGGAGGTGGACTTTGGAGCGCTAGCTGTTAGCGCTTCATCAATTCGTAACTGTCGCTGACACAATCACCCTCGTAGATATGGAAGCGTAAGTAGATCACGGAGGCACACCCCCACCAGAATGTAGGTTCCTATCACATGCTGACATGGCTTGATCCATCTGCCGCGTTCAGCACGGATTCATATCGCCACTGATCATGAGCGTGTCGACACTCACTGCCGATGCGTCGCCCAGTGAGGGTTGTTTTTGAGAGTTTGTACACGGAAGTAGGGCATCACAGGCTTAGCTCTGAGATCCTCTGATCGCCCGAAGGACTAGCTTTATTCCCTCTATCGTTTTGAAATACTCCAAGGTTGAATGGTTGAGACATTGAGGATTAGAGGTACAGGGCTCCATGTTGGGGCGATTTACTCATTTAGGTGATCCACTCACTTCTAACTCACCTCATACGTCTTTAAAATCTGAATTCCTCCCCCCTCAGGCTATGTATTCTGCTGCAGTGGATTTCATTTGGCTGCTTTCCTAGTACACTGACTTTCCACTCAATCTAAAGTCCATCCCTACGTAGCGCAAATCCTGGTATGCCGCAATCGACCAATCAGCTCGCGAGAATTGTGAAGAAGTCCGTCATTCTCGCAAGCTGATTGGTAAGTTGCGGTACAACGGGATTTGCGCCACACAGGGATGGACGTTACCACGCCAATAGCAATCAGCTGGCACATGATGTATCGTGAAGCAACGGTGCCTACTTGAATGTGAGACTGCTCTAAGAGAACAGCCAACTTGTGGCTCTCCATATGTCAAGCATTAATATGGTAGTTAGTCGCGTGCTTAGATGAATAACGCCCGCTCATTCAAAGTTTCCAGGAAGCCGCACTTAAATCGACGCGTAGCCGATTGTTTGTGCTGCCTCAAACTAAGAAACGTCAAGTGATTTGACTCGGCAGTCGTCACCTCATGTCGCTCTGAGACTGATCCCATCTTGTGCGTCACCCTCGGCTAGGAGATACAAAACCGCACATGCAAGTTCCGTTTTAGGTGACAAGGAATGTGGGGCCTTGATTCCGACAAAAGTCGAATTAAATACTAAAGCCGTATGGTGATTCTTGGCGGAGCTACCGGTAGGAACAACAAGGAAAAGACCGGGCGCGCTACAAGCCGCAGAGCTAGCTCTTTACACCGCAAACGCTCGCTCGCTAAGAACGTATATGATGCAGCAAACTTACGAAGGACAGGAACACAAGGCTCTTTAACCGCAACCCTGATTTGACTCATGGCCATTCATTGCCGTGATCTTGCGGGGGCGCCTGAATTGAACGCAGCGTCAGACGCTTTGGTGACTAAAATATGGAGGGACGAAACGTTAATGGATGCCTTGAAAGCTCAGGCACAGAGCATCGAACACCTGACTGGAGCAATTGAACGGCTGTCCACCCTCAGGCCTCCCCCCAGTCCACCAGAGTCAACATATCAACCTCAGCAACTATCGCAGTCTTTATACCGAACATGGCACTCAAAATCAAGGGCAAAAGAAGACGAGAACGGCGATCTTGTCTCTGGAAATCCCGATTGGCCAATGGAGTCAGAAGATGAAATCGCTTTGCAATTTGCAGAGTACCACTCTGACAAAGCAAGCATAAAGGACACCGCACTCATATCTGTAACGTCCGATCCGATTCGGGCTATCAAAGCCGCGTACGAAGAATGGAGTCATAGACCTTTTGACACACGAGATGCGGAGCAGATTTTCGTCTCTGTTATATATAGTTGCGACAGTTATTCGGCAAACGCTCTCAAGGAGAGGGCCCTCGCAGCACCCCTTTGTTCACGCCTGAGTAGAGAGGCTCGCAATCGGCTGAGTGAACCAAGGAACTCCAGGCTGTATGATTCAGAAAGATTGATTGTAAGGAAGATCCCGAAGGAGCAAATCAAGGTTCGAGTAAGCCTTCAAGATCTGCTTGATAGGAGACTATTGGACGACATGCTCCCCGAGCTCTGCAAAGAGCACGAAGTTTTCGGCGGTCGCCTGGGCCCAAGTGCAATTCGGAGTCGAATAAATCGCGACGGTGCAGCGGAAAATGTGGCTGGAAGGTTCAAAGCGATATACTGTGCGCTTGCTGGAGTGGAAACAACCAACCCTAAGCAGTCTTCCTTAAGGATTGCTCAACAGCTGATGCTGGACGACCCAGCATTGAATGATTGTGCGAAAGAGATGGGATTGAGCATGGTGGAGAAAGACATTTCCAAATTGAAGGTACGGACTGTGCCCGTTAGATTCTTGGATGAGTGAACGTAATTAATTGTTGTCAGAAAAGCTTCGATTCATGACCAATCCATTTTGTCGAGCCACTTAATTAAGTTATATGATCCCTGTGCTACATTCACCTGCCCTGTTTGATTAGCGGTTAAGCGCCTACTCGAGTATGGCGACACGGAACCCCCCCCCCCATTGCAAACTAAACCCTTTTGGGTAATTGCGCTCCTATCTGTCTTAGACCTTCCAGCCGCGCGTATCGAGTTTGCAGAGCGTCTTCAGATGTATACCAAGTCTCCGAACCCTTTTTAGCAGCTACTTGATTGATCACCTCCCCTGACCTCCCACGAAAGTCGAGATCATGGGTGCAGTGCGGAGATCAGCACACTCAGACTCTGCTGTTCTCATACATATAGACCTAAAGATATGATGACATGCTCCCCCGATCTTGTACAAAAGCCTGTAATGTTAGACTTCTAAGCGGTGATCGTGGAATTGAGAATTCGAGAACAGGTATTAGGGTTGGGAACTGGAAGTTGCTCAGATAACGTGCTGTTAAGGATAGAGTCCAATCGCTGATGGTGCTGTACAATTTTCTCAACGCATGGTAATCTGAGAGGCTCACGTGAGAACAGTGCAAGAGCTTGTGCCCTATTCTAAACATACACGTTGCTGCCACACACGTACTGAATGTTTAAGGGATGCTAATCTGACGGGCGACTTCGATACTCATTCACCCATTTCGGACCTAGCGCAAAGTCGAACGGTCTTTCGGCTAAAGGCCGAGATGGGAGTCATTCGCTTTATTTCCGCGCACGTGCCAGCCACGGCACGGCTCGGATCCGGTTTGTCGTCCGCTTGGCATCCTCAACGCTAGCTGTGCCTCTTCCTTCGCATATTCTTCTCGGAGATGAAGCGGCACAGTAACGTCGACGAGATCACTGACTGCCTGAACAAGGAACAAGACGTGGCGTAGTGAGAAGAGTGCTGACAACCAGCATCCTTGTCAGCAGCCTGGCGAATCATCTGCGGAGATCGCTGGCTGTTGGCATGTCAGCATTGTCGTCGGTGACGGTCAGCATCAAGGCCAGATACAACCCGAAGCTTATCGGCAAGAGAATGCTGACAGCCGGCAACCCAGTCAGCCCTGCCGCTGGTGCTAATTGGCGGTTACGGTGAGCATCATGTTGCAATATGCACCCTGCGCTGCAAAGCACCCAGTGGATCAGAGATTGTATTGCTGGTGTCTCTACGGATCCACGGATGCCCTGAAGCTGTGCAATCCAGAATCTCGTGAGATCGAGGCCGAAGACGATGGCTCATTGGTGCAAAGAGTAGCTGTGCGCAAAGATCGAGGAGCGCCAAACCACACGCACCTTACCTCCTCTAGTCCACATGTTCTGCCATGCCTAGACACCCTGTCCCTACAAGCTCCCGATGGACCATCTATACGACCGATCCAGCCAAGGCCGAGCCTCTCGAAAGCGCGCCCTTATCTTCCTCTTGCACTGTTCACATCAAGATTCCAACAGAGAAACAGGCAGACGTGCGGCCTCGCTGGTAGAATGTGAAGAGACAATTCATATGTTTTGATGAATAGGTAGAAAGATTGGGTATCACTCGTAGATCCACTCTTCTTCGCATCCCGCCTCCTTTGCCGACTAACCATTACGACGTGTTGTCCAACCTCTCTATGATGCCTCCTCGAAACCTCCCTCTCCCCCATTCCATAACCTACATGGCAGGGAACCGACAGGTTGGAGTGCAAGCACTGATCCTTTTTACCCTGTTTTGTTCTAGTCGCGGATTGACTCCGCGACAACCCCTGCACCTACCCATTTGAGCCATTTTGACTCCGTAATCTCCGCTGCCGCGCTGAACCTCCCATCTCCAGCAGCTATGCCGCATCGGCAACCCGATCATACGCTGATGGTTTGCCACGTCGCAAGTTGTGTCACGCGTCCTGTGTCGTGTCGCGTCGTGTCTGAGTGCGGTACAGAAGCACATCTCGCAAATCGACCCGGAGGCTTGCCACGTCGCGGGTTCCGTCTCGCGTCCTTCCGCGGATTCTGCCGCGTCTCGTTTTGTCGCGTCGCGTTCTGGCGCGTTGTCCCGCAGTGGCGTTACTTGGTACCGAGCGGCCGCTATGTGAGCCTTGCTATACGATGACACTAATTTGCTTACGGGCAATCCTCTTTGTTAGACGTAATTCTACTCTTCGGTGCTTTGATGACAACGCGCCTGAAGTCAGCAGTTACATGTTCCCGGTGTGCATGTTTGGCCAAGTCAGCATTTCCAATTCCACTTGATTTTCAATCTACCAGGCCTCACGAAATGCTGGCACTCAGCCTACCCATCTCCCACCCAAGTCAGTCTGCTTCTTCGCCTCGTCATCCATGCTCCCAACCCTGCGCATTCCTCCCCCACTGCTCAGCTGGCGCACTCATTGATTAATATCAAGGCGTGCGAATCGTCCGGTCAAGTCGTCCATCTGTACCCGTCAGCACGACTGAGCGCAAATCTTGGCGCCAGATGCTACATACCTCGGGGCAATCCACATTCATGTAAGGGGAGAACTAGTGTTTTGTTAGCAAATGGGTCTTGCCATGACACCTGACAGTGCATTTGTTACTCGTTCTTTAGGCTGAGTAGCCCGCTCCCCCTCCACCGCTCGTTCGTCCAAATCCATATGGTCTGGCACCCACTAGTCCCTAATTAGCTGCTACGTCTTTCGATTGTCACGTGCCATGTGATATGTACATCGTGTTGGCGCTCTTCACCCTCGGCCATGCTTTCCACTAATTACGCGAAATGACTGATGCCTCGTCTTCCACCTTCGAAGTACTGATGCGATCCCTGTGTCCGACTCGTCCGTTTACTCTTGGAGATATTGTAGGCATGTCACAAGTTCGCTCGCCATTCACTATCCTTTTCCAATGCTCCTGACATCCCACAAATTTGCGTGTCTGCGTCGAGCAACATCCTCTTAGCCTGGCTGTTTCCGCACTCCCCTTCAATGCAAAAGAAACAAATCCCTGTATACCTTTAACAGGTTAGCTCCTTTATCTATCGCCCATATACCACCGCATCATTTGACTACTTCCCATTCGGTAATCGACTAACCTTGTGCGTCAGTCCCTACGGATCCCTCGTATCGCCATCCTCATCGCCTCGCATGAGCAGTTTCATTAGCCACATACGTTCCCACTAAGCCTGTCTTGACACGGGTGTGGGCAGCACACATTCACGAATACATATGATCACATTTTCGGTACCTCACGCCGCTCAAGGGCCCAGCATAGGCGTCCTGCGCTCTTCCCGTGAGAGCTGCACGCGGCATTGGATAGCGTACCTCCACTCCTTTCCGACCTTGTACACAAAGAGACCGAGTATCGTGAGTCCGGCGGCGCAGAAGAACAACATGATCACCACGCTAGACCAGAGCGCCACGTGCAGTAATGCGGCGCTGTTCACAACGACACCTGTCTCCTGAACCGCGACCGCGACCGCGACCTGGAAGCCGCTAAGCAGGATCGATGCTACTCCCGCGGCAAACAGGATCGGGGCGTAGAAGACAGCGAAGTACTCTTTATACTGGTACTCAACTCGGTGGAAGTGCCACTTGCGAAGGAACAGCGGGGCGTAGAAGTTGAGACGACTCAGCCTGATCTCGCCGTACGCGTACCGGCCAGAGACCTGATCATCGGCTATAGAGACCAGTCGTGCTGTCAGGTTGCAAAACTGCTCTCAGGTCATGTCAGCGGGAACGAGCGGTAAGCTGGCCTCCTGAGCGATGCGAAAGTCAGACTCCGACTTTATGAGATGGAACCACGTCCTGAAGTAGCCCAAGGCCGCCTTGCGGATGGGAGCGAGACGGCCGCGCATTGTCGCGCCTGCGCCATCGCCCAGATAGTCTCTCCAGAAAGCGTGCGAGGTGAGGTATTGAGGCAGTGGCTTCACGAAGATGCGATCGTCGATCCACACCAGAT